>VYZM01003665.1:291988-383125 GCA_013398915.1 Dromas ardeola
TTAGAATTACCTGAAACATACCTTAAGAAGCCTTAACTTAAGGGACTCATAACATTCTCGGACAGATCCTTATTACTATGTTAGTTTATCATTTGCAGCTTCCATACTGCTCAGTGTGGATTTTACAATTAAATCATTGACCACATTGTTGCAAACACCTTAAAAAAATCAGATTTAAATCAACTTTATCCAAGGACTCAAATGCTGAGCAGAAAATAACTTGGAACTATTATAATACAAAATAGGATACATACTATTAAATACAGAATTATATTAAAAAAATGAAACAAAATATATTAAAATATTAAAAGCAGAATGAGATGTTTTAATACTGAAATTAAACAGAATTTAAGTGATTCAGATTAATTGTTCACTTTCAAAATTTCACAAAATAATTACTCAGTGTAAAACTTTGCGTTTTCAATAAAACAGTATTTTAAAAGAATTTCCATGAAGATTCTTTGAGCTGATAATAATTGAAAAACTTCTTGTTCTTAAATACCTTTGTATGAACACAGGTCTCCTACACCTTTAGGCATCTCCAATGGTCAATATAGATCTTTTTCTGTATAAATCAAAAGCGTTGCTCATTCTGAAATTTAGAGACCTTTTTATATGCAAAAGAGGATGTAGCATTTTACTTCTGAAAGAAATACATGTTCTTGCGAGGCTCTTTTAAGTTTTATAGGAAGTATTGATACCTGATGTGTGGAGGGTCACCGTTCGTTCCTATGGTTTCATGAGGGATTATTCCTGATATTGCAGTGTTTGTTGCTGTTTAATAGTTATTTTAATGAGAGTGACTGCTCAGTAGTTACTACGTAATGTAGTGTCCTTAATTCAGCCCTCGTGTCACCACATGCTGCCACGCCATCCCAAGACTTTTGGATTACCCTGCGACTTCATTTGGCAGCTATTTACATTGTGCTGCCAATTCTGTAGCATGCTGACTGTCCTAATGCCACTTCAGTCCTACCTTGTTACTTCCTTGATGCTGTCTGTTGTACCCCTTTAGTCCCTGCACAACTTACATAGTTCCAGAAAACGAATTCCACATCTAAGACATTGTATATTTTGTACATGATAAGGAAGTGTTTTTTCCTCAAGTCTGCATCTATTGTGTCAGAAATGAAAAATGGATTCATTATCTCCTACTCATGTCTGAACTTCATCTGAAAAACAGAGGACATTCTTAATTCTGAAGGATTAATCAGAAGAGATGAATGGATATTCTACATTTTTCTCCCGCAGTTTAGTATCTCTTCTAAGCAACAGCATGCATTGTACATATAAACTCTTCCTTCAACTCATGTACCCTAAACAGTTTTGTCCTTGCCAGTGAGGAATAATATACGTTAGACAAAGTGTGCGATAGAGATGATTTTTAATGGAATTTTTCATTACTAAGGAAGTAATGATGCAGCAGCCTCACAGCACAATGTCTTATTCCAGAGATGAACTGTCATTTCATTCGTGTCATTCACACAGCAAACTTTCCTTCCTTTCTCTAAAAAGCCAAACATTCAGCATTCTCATCATCTGAGAACTGTAACATTTCCAAAGAGGCCTAAGACAACATTATTGCATGCCACAAATCAGTCTTGCAAGTTCAAATGATGAAATGCCAAATGTCAAACATACACTTTTTCTTGTCAAATTGATATTCTTCTACTGTATATTTAATGTACAACTTCTATAACTTCCATCAACTTGCTGGATTTCTTGCAGGCAAAAAGGCAGTTACTGCTAGGCATTTTTTAAAGGCCAAAGAAAGAAATTTTAGAAATACTTCCTTTTGTGAATCCTCCCGGCATAGATTCTGAAAAACAAGCCACCACACAACAATGTCCGCAATATCTACCCTCTACAGGGCTTACAATTGTATTGGGTTTGGAATAATTTTTTAAATTTCTGAACATTTTCTGTGAGTAATCTACTTTGAAAAAGCTCTTGTCTTTGCACATCCAAAATCTCATGGCATTCTTGATGGGGTGATAAGTTGTATTTTATAGAGCTGAAGCATAATGGGGGTAAATAACTCATGTTACCCGAGGCTCCACCTCAAGGATCAACTTCACGGTGAATTTCATGTACTATTTCCATTAAACCGTTACATATTTAACATAAACAACAAATTCACTAGCATCAGAAGTTTTCAACCCACAATTCCAACACAAATAGATTTATACTGAACACTACATAGGCATAAATATAATTAACGTTAAATCATTTGCAGGATCTTTGCAATGAGATTTTGCTGTTATTTTTAAGCCCCAAAGGAGCAAAAGCCCTCCAGAACACTTCTGATTTAAGTGGGTACAGTCCCATACATCAGAAGTTAAGACTGACCATAATTACTTTGCTGAGTTACAGCATAATGATTAAAAATACATTTATACGTTGAAAGTATTTATAATGCAACCTCAAACAAGCCTCTCCTCCTAAGGCTCCTATATTAACTGTTCCACAAAGACCATTCGCTGAAATTTTTCTTTTTAACTTCTTGTTGGTATGAAAATATAGAATGGTTTGTTGTTTTCTTCGTTTCTGTCTTACAGAATGTGGTGAGTATTTAAGAAAATATATTTTTCCCCTCTAACCTCCATTAGAATATACATGCTAGATTTGTGCTTTATTTCTTTCTTAATTTCTGTTTTACATGGTGGTCTAAAAGCATTTCACAGGTGTTTGCTGGAACTCATTAGACTATTTGGAACTCCTTCATGCTCTCTAAAAGGCAATTAAAATGTGTCTGCAAATTACCTCATGTGGTCTGAAGCACAGCTGCCTCTCATCCCCCTGTTACTACGCGCTGTGTCCAAACAGAATAGAAAAGCTGCTTTGATACCTGCAGTTTACAAAGGCAAATCATGCCTTCATGAGTGACAAAAATCCTCTGCACGCTTCTTAAGTCTTCAATGCAATTGCCTTTGTTGCCACAAAAAAAAAAAAAAAGTTGATAACGAGTTAAGAGACAGAACTAGTTAATTAAGTAGATGATGCAGGCAATGGGAAACCAGCAAGTACTCAAGTAATTCAGAGAGCAGTTGCTGCACACTTAGAAAACCTGGGTATGTGCAGGTAAAGCATATGCCATTGTACAGGGGTAAGATGCATGGGACAGTATTTCTATTTCTTGCTTCTGCTGAAAAGGAAGGGTAAAAAAAATCCGTTATCCAAGCACTAGTACTTACAGAACTTACCATCATTCTGCAAATACCTCCCAATTAAAAACTCAGTTTTACTTTTCTGTTCTACCTACTTTTCAGAGAGATCAATTTCACTAAAATAAAGAAATGTTTACTTCTCTCTCAGTCCTTACTGAACTGCCCTCTTCATTGCAAAGTCTGCCTGCGTAAAGACTGAATGAAAGAATCTGAAACCTTTTTAGTTTCAATTGTCCAGTCTATTTTACTTTTAAAAATTAGCTATTTATGACACTGAACACTTATATTTTCCCATCAGATCCAGACAAATTAAAGTAAAATTCAACAAGGTGTTTAATCACTTGCTTTACTACACGCATTTGTCAGTTCCAGAGGAGCTGGGTCTGAAGGCAACCCTAAATATACTCAACTTTTCAAGTGCAGTCACATACTCAGTAACAGTGAGTGCAGTTCTTAGGTTAAATTGCAATTCCTAACATGCAGAGGAGACTTGCAGATTACAGCAAGATCTATCTGTAGACAGAGAAGAATAAAATGTAGTCTAGAACGTAACATACATAGTAATTACACAGAACAGCAAAAATCTTTGGGTGTGGTCCCACAAAATCTTATGCGAATCATTTTAGTAGACTCAGCAGGACTATGTACTTAAATATTTAAAAAGAACCCACTGTATTTCTGGACCCTGAGTCTTTATATCACACTTGCAAACAAACAGCACGTTCTTCTCGCAATAGCCTGGGGGATAACCTTGTCTTTTACGTGAATACGAAGTTATTAGCTTTGTCAGAGTCTTACAAGAAATCAGAGTAATTGTTTTGGTTCCTGATTTCACATCTGTTTTCAATGATCAGAAAAAGAACTTATTATCACGTAACATTCAACCGTCGGATTTACACAAGGAAAACCCCGGTAAGCTAAATCATGGACTTGTTTAAAAATTCCTAGAGATAGACTCATAGAATCGCCCAGGTTGGAAGGGACCTTTCAGATCATCGAGTCCAACCATCAACCTAACTCTGACAAAACCCATCACTAAACCATGTCGCAAAGCACTATGTCTGCCCGTCTTTTAAATACCTCCAGTGATGGTGCCTCAACCACTTCCCTGAGCAGCCTGTTCCAGTGCTTAGTAACCCTTTCAGCGTCTTCTACAGCACCTTGTCTGGTCTATTTCCATCTTAGCTGTTTACTAAATGTATTGTTGTGGCTTATAATGTGATTATGTGAGGTAATTATTGTACTTTTACAAACCTTTCAGAACCAGAAGTGAAACGAAAAGTTGTATTTCAGTTTTAGAAGGCTGAACGCTTCGTCCCAGTATAAGAATTAAAACTCTACCAACGGAAAAAGAAGTTATTTTCCTACATGATAATTGAGTACAAAGGAATTCCCCAAGCTGTGGAACACAACTAGTGAAAGCTCTGTTAAATGAGAAGTATCCCGAAGTCAGGCCCAGACCAAGACAGACAGACACACACTGTTAATTACATTAACTAAACATATTTGTAATTTTTAAATAAAATGCACCCACAATTAAATCAATGAAGTAGTAACATGACACTCGCAATAATGACACTCTTTTCAGAACCACAGCAATTTTGGGGTGTCGTCTTATAAACTCTTACATGACTTACTCTAGTGGTGATGTCAGTCATAGCTCTGAATTCCACAGAATTCTGAATGCAGTTTAAGGTCCTGTCATTACACTAAGAGGAATTCTTAATTTAATGGTGGTGTGGTTTGGGCACGTGTTGTGTAATACAACATTTAATACAGCATATTTAGTACTGCCAGTATTCAAAATCTTGATACTTCTTATACGTGCAGCAAGGCTGTGTAGAAGTTTTCCTGAGTAAATCTAGAAGTTCTCTACCTATGACTCACTTAATTATCAGCTCCATTTGTAGAAGGATGATTCATGTAAATACCTTACAGAATATATTTCTCAATAAAGCAAAATTTCCATGTACTTTAGAAACTAAAGATAAAAAAATAGGTAAGAATACAGGAAAATGGTGTAGATTTTCATTCAAATTTGTTTTGCTACAATTTTCAGCAGTGTACCGTGCATATTTTTTAGCCTTGAAGGGAATGTGTGTACAAAATAATATTTGTAATGTTCAAAATGAGTAAGAAAAAAAAAAGTTATGACTTCATTATGTTCATACCTGTCTAGTGAATATTTTAACTTTATCTACTTTGGGGTGTCAGTTTGCACTAGTCTGCTCCTCTTAATTGAACTTTTGGGGAAGCGTACCATCTTTTATGCGTTTGTGTAGCAGCTGGAATAGTTGGAGGAACTGTAGCTCCTATGTACCACAAACTCCAGTGAGGCTACTCATCAGCTTTCAATTATGTATTAAGTATGTACTGAATCACATTAAAAAGATCTTTTTCTTCATGTTGAATTAAGTAACATTTATTCCTCTTCATCCTACAGATGTAACATTTTCATTTCACTGGAGACTGTTCCACATATCTCAGACACTGTTACTGGTATGTTCTCCCCCACCTTCTCAAACTGACACCACTTGTCAGCCTGATCAACATACCTTAAATAACCTTACCAAATACAAATCTATAGTGGAAATACCGAAAGGCTTACCATAAGAACTCCATGTAAAAAACCCCCAACCTGACTGCTTCTCCTACGGGGTTCTTTTTTAGTATAAAAAGAGTATATAAACCAAATGTCTGCCACCGATTTTGTGCTTTTACAAGCACTAACATTTTAACAGCAGAAATGTTAAATATCAAAGTAACAGATGAGCATTCCACTAGAAGGCAATTTCACTAAATACCACAGGTATTAATCTTTCTGAATCTTAATTATACCCTTTTGACATATTATCCTTATCTGACCTTTCCTGCAGAACTGCATGAATAGATGTGAGATAGGCAGGCAAACTCGGCCGTGGTTGCCACCAGACACGCATCAGTTTAATGCAAGGAATGAACGGACATAAAGATGCAGCTCGTATGCAGTGCAGAAAGCCATTAAGCCGCTATTTTCTGGAAATTATCATTTCAGTTCTAGCTTTTGTTCCAGGATTTTCTATCAGCTACCCTTTTCTGGCTTTGGTCAGGCCAGAAAACATAAAAGTTTTAATGAATTACTCAGAGTGTAGAACTATGAGATATTGCTGAAGAACTAAACTTTTGGAACTAGAACCATCCAAGCAACATTTAAAAACAATTAGTAATGACAGTCCTTAATCGAAGAAACTGAATTTCAGTTGAGAATAGTAAGGGCTGGCAGTTCCAAGATTAAAAAAGTAATGATTCTGCCATTAAGCCACACTTACACCAATCAATACTGAAAAGTATCCAGATTTTATTAGATCAACTGAATAAGCAAAAGTGGGTAACTTGAGCATGTAAGATTTAGGAAATGTTGCGTGAGAAGTATAGCGTAGTGATGATGCACAAGAGATCCGAGTCCTACTCTGACCTTAAGCAAGTTACTTCATCTTCCTTGGTCAGAGTTTTCACATCCATAAAGATGTCTAAACTATTCTCCCTTAAAATATTAGCCACTTCTCTCTGATGCTCACATTGTTCTTCATGGCATTTACAAACCTAGGGTAACTTTTTATTACATGTGATACAATTTGACTCTCAAAGTGCATTTTTGCACTATAAATTCTCATCTGGAAGAACTTGCGGCACTAAACTATGTGTATCTTGCAACACTTCTATAGCAATCCATGTTCTCCACAAAGTTCCCCCCATGACGAGTTAGGCAGTGTAAGTACTTGCCTGTACCTCTAACGGCCTTTCATTAGAAAAACACAGCCTCTGAGATACTGTCTGAAGTACTGACTGAAAGCAGGATGGCAAATTACAAAATGAATGAATTTGTTACAATAGTGCCTCGAAGCTGAAAGTTAAATATGAATAGTTGCTTAAAACTAACCATCATTAGAAGTAAAGCACAGAAAAAATTATGAGCCAAAATTCTTGCCGACTCAGTCTGAGACTTCTGGTTGATTTTTTAGAATATTTTAACTTTTTCATTTCCTTCTCAGCAATTTTTCAGATTTATAATCATTCTCATATATATCATTAAAGCTGAACCTAGCCTGAAGATGAATTCTTATCAATTTATGTGTACAATCCTACTTGAGAAATACAGTCTTAACCTACTAAAATAAAAATACACTAATTAAAACACAAACATATCTCCAGAAACAGACTTTCTGTAAACTGTTTTCCTCACTGCTTATTTTTTATATGTTTAACAGGAGATTAAAGTAAAAACATAAAATAAATTAAGAAATGACAATGATGAAAATAATCAACAACCTCTGAGTTGTTATTGTATAAATGCAGGGTTTTTTTAGTAATACCATACATTAATTGTGTTTTTACTTCACCATTGGTAAATACGATCTAAGACAAATCCAGATCTGTCTTTCAGAGTCCTTCCAACAATACACATTTCCTGTGTAGAAACCAACTGAATGAATAATATTTGATAGATATTTACTCTGCATACCTGGGCTCATTATTTTTTTAATTTTCTGTTTAAATTTGTGTTGCCTTTTTTGCTGGTATTTTGTTCGTTCAAAAAGGTTAAATGATTATTGACTCTGACTAAGTGGCAGGATAAGTGCCCTCAAAAGTTGTGATAGTTCGATTGGGGCTGTTGTTCCACTTCGTTGTATTCTTCATTTCCTCTCATGTTTCACTATTAAAATCATTTTCATAGTTTATATGCATGCATACAAAAGAATTAAGGAGAGAACTCCAAAGCTCCGCCTGTTTGCAAATCCTAAACAGTTTTAATAAGAGAATATAAAATCGTATCCCTACAATTGCTGAAGTATTCATAAACGGCATGTTTTTCAGTATTAAACCTGCCCGATTACATATAATCAGTGCATATGGTGATCCAGTCTTTTTTTCTGAGAAACATGTGCTTAAATTCCTAATCGTGCATTTCTGAGAATAGGGCTTGCTCTTAAAATTTCAAGTGTCCAAAACTTAACTTTCAAATCTGTGAGACAGGTGAGAAATAGACAGGAACAAGGTGATTGTTTTGCACACAAACATGGGAATTATAAGGGGGAAGCATATTAAAGGATAGTCTTATTTCTTTAATTTTTATAACGTGCTAGTGAAAGGTATGTTTGTGAAAATGTCTCCCCTACTATTAACACCAAATGCACGCCTACGTAATTATAAATGTAATTATGTTAATTACTCCAATTAATTTTATGTGAATTGTGTCTGTACAGTTTGGGGTTTATTGATTGTGAAGGTAAGAGAAGATTTTCAAAACTGATGTAAGCAATACTTCCTGTTGCTCAATGGCTTAACTCTCTCTTACGTGACTGCTGTCTTACCCAGAGGTATTGTACCTAGTGGATTAGGACTTCAAATGCTGCCAGGATACAAAAGCTCTTTACAGTAAAATCCAAGACTCTAGTAATTATTATCCAAGTCTTTCAATGATTTTTTGATGTTTGGGTTGAGCTTTCAGCAAGAAGATTAAAAAAGAGAGAGAAAAAACCCGAAAAAAATATTTTCAGTTGATATAAGAGTCTTCAATGTCTCATCTATTGATTTTCTTCAGATCTTTAAATTCACAGTGTGACTTATATTCCATGAAATAGGGTCATTGACATCTGAAAACGTACTACAAAAAATATACACTTCATATCCCATGGACTGAAACACATAATTGTCTAATGAAAAGGTTATCCAGTGTGTTAAATCCATCACTTACAGAAATTTTTTCTTGCTTCTAAGTGAACAGATTTTGCTGCATTTTAAGAGAGTAAAAGCTTCACAGTGACTGAAGAAGTCTGTGGGTACTGTACTGTTTGACCATGAGCTGCCTTTTTTGCTAATTTTCTTTAAATGTAAGTTTTATACAGTGCTATCCCTAAATCGACCACCACAGTAAACCGCTCTCTGGCCTGCAAACGTGTATTTCTTGTACTACTGCCTCTCCCATTTCCAACATTTATCAAAACAGAAAATAAAGAAGGTCTAAGATTTAAAGGAGGCCTTGAATTAAATACTGATGAACAAAAGCAGTCCAAAACCATTAGCAGGCTGTTTCACAACGTGATCCTGTCTTTACAAAGTGCAACCTCTAAAGCAGTACTTTCTGTAATCTTATTTATTTCCCCCCTATAAAATATTTTTAGTACATTTTCAAGCTTTTTGCTTTATGCACATGAAAGCTGTGATGCACAGTAATCAAATGATCTCTAGAGCAGAGGCTTTAAGAAAAACGTGGCATAATGTATGATTAACTTTTCTCTTGCCAGTTGTATTGTTACTGCAAAGTAAATAAAAACTTGCCGTTTTCTATCCAACAAAATTGCAAATTAAATAACAGAATGCGAAAAGCAATCTGTAAACTATTAAGAGAACCAGATTATATTTTAGTCATTAACAACTGTGTATGTATTTAACTTTTTATTATTCCGAATGAAGTCAATTAAGTTACTAACATTACTTTAATTTAATCAAACCTGCATTTATCAGATTAAACTTTAAATTTCCATTTTTGAAGCAGACTAATTACTGGAAGAGTTTTTTACATTTCCAAGAAATCTTAACTCTTCCTTATTTAAATTAAATTAATTATAATCGAACAATTAGTAGACTATTTACAGTAACTTTGACTGGAAGAATGATATTGCAGTTTCTTTATAAGCGTTATCAAAGCTGAGCAGAAGAATGTATTTATTTAGCTTTTTATGTTATAGGTGATCTCAAACGGCGCATTGCAGAATTCGTTCAGGGGAGGCAATAACCATGTAATCTCACCACTCCCTCCCTTTCATGTTAAGGAGGCCTCGACATCGCCTCTACCAAGATATCAAAGTGAATAATAGATTCAGAGGCACGATCAAGAAAAAGAAACCTCCACGTCAGGTATTAACAGTCAGAAATGCAAAAAAAATCACGTATATTTCAGCCATTAAAGCCTTGCAGAAACAGAACAAATACATTTTAAAGGCTTTCCTTAAAAAGATAATTTTTATCAAAACACTCATCTTTATATTCTACAGGAATTGTCAAAGTATCTTATGCAGCGTTGTTTAATTTAATCCTTTTTATGAAAGATGGCAATTTTTGGTACTTCAACTGTGGGTAAAATGAAATTCCTAAAAGAATAAAATGATGCAATGCAGAATTTACATTCCTGTTCACTCCCCGACTGAAAACTCCCCAAAGATGGTAATTTATATCCTTCCAAAAAGAAAACAGACCCCACCCCTTACAAAAGAGAGAAATGTGTGTATCAAAATCCCTTCATAGTAGTCTCCCCAACATCCTGAGTTTTAGGCCAGTCAGTATTTAAAAGCAGAGATCTCGAGAATGGTTTCAGTGACATACCAGTTCTATCACAGCCTGACAGACTTTGCTCGTCATTTGAGGATTATTTAAAATTTAATTGGGGTGCAAAAGTTGGCATACCTAACAAAAGGACAACTGTTTTTGGTTTTTTTTTCCTTAAAATATTCAGGCTAAGCAGTGTTTTCTTCTCAGTTTCAGAGGACTCTTGAAAGAAAGACTGTCCCTGCACTTTTCAGGTGTGCCAAATGTGAAACTGCCTGAAAACAGTCACCACTATTAAGCATTATGAGGCAAAACACAAACAAACATATAAACAAACATAAACCACCAACAACTGCCGTCCCAAACACCCTTCTACAAGTTGCCAACCTTTCCAAACCCTTAGGAGCATCCTGAAGCCCATACATCTAAGAAACCACATTCTGGATTGCTTGAATCTTTTCCACTCAAAATTCAACTTTCTTCCTCGAGTAGGTTTACTACTTTAGAGGCTCTCGCTTTTTGTGGCCTGAGAGATAAAATACAGTGGTAAAGTAGCTAAAATTACCATTGCAGTACCAACTTCAATATAGATTGTTGCTACTGATACACATTTTTTCACTGAGGGATTTTTCATTTTGTCGTATGCTTGTAAGGCTCTGACCTGGAGAAAAGGAATGAGGCTGTTTTACGCAAGGGCGACGCTCCCTGGAGCCGTTCACACACATGGAGTCAGTCGTGGTTATACCTCTGGCTGGACACGGCCCGTGAAATCTCACTATAAGTCTCCTGGAGGCTTTGGAACATTTTGTACTGATTTCAATTGATTTTAGATCATACATTTATACATAAGTTGATGGTATCTTAATTCTATACCCCATATATGTGTGTGTTCATCTGTGTCACACAAAGCTTTCACTGAATAGCCTTCCTACTGTCCTACATCTGAGGAAATGGGTAGTTGAGTCGGTTCAAGGGAAATGATGTTAAAACACAAAAAAATATATTTTCTCTAAAGATGACAGTTTGATTGTTGTCAGTTAATCTATACTGATTAATCTATTCAGTGGTACTTCAGCAATAACATTCTGAAGGATCAAATTCCGATCTCTGTAAATAAATATGGCCATTCTGTAAAGAAGAGTTAGAATCAGACTTTTTACAGATTCCCTGGACTCTTGCTCTATAAAAGAAAGGAAGATCCTGAGTTTTTCTCGTAAGCAAGATGAACACCATTTTCTGAGTTAAGATAGAAATTAACCTTTGCCAGTTTTGGCTTTGGTCATTTAAAGGGCTTATTAGAAGCCACAACAAAGTAAAATGAAAAAGTCTAAATTAATCAAAGAGAATAATTTGTATTGGTTTCAGAGCAGTAATTATTGTGCTTCCCCCGTACTGGAAGATGAGCACTTCTGTTGATGCGTAGGCTGGAAGTTTGTCCAGCCAGCTCACATGCAGGGTTTTCCCGAACACCCCATGAACACACTCTCCTCTAATACTGCTCTGGTTTGTAGCAACAAGCTGCGTCAAGTACAGTTGTAACCAGGTACAAAGGAGTCAAGGAATGACTGTTCTCACTGGTGGGACAACGGGAAATATCCTTTACTAGTTGTGGGTAACAATACATTACATCACTGACAGTGTTCCCATCAGCACCAGTAGCAAAGCACAGCAGGAATTTATAAAAAATGGATTTATCAGGGAATAAGAATTCCTGATGTTTAACTTTAAGGCAAAAGCAACCAGGGCACTTTGAGTAACAGCTTTAAGTTGATGATTAGCTAAAGGGATTCAACACTTAATAGCCAAAATAAATTACTATAATTATTCTATTACCTATGCTAACTGATTTCATTGTTTTTATTGAAATAAGAGCTCCCTAAAGAATAGAATGTTGCTTCAAAGAATCCCAGCTGCAAGCTTCTGTGTTCTCTTGTGGCAATCAAAAACAACAACAAAAATAGCTGTCATTAATAATACTCTTAATAACTGTGCTACAGCATCTTAGAAATACATTCCAGATTTGTCTGTACACCTGGACTTGAATATGAAGTTTTCTAGCCGCTGGAGGGCTTTAGGTGGAATTAAAATAAATCTGTAAAGCGCTTATTAAAATAAACATGAATATTTATGGAGAACAACAGAATGCTTTAAATAGATTTTTAATAAATAAGTGTGTGATTAGTTGAGAAGCCTGAGAAATCTTTTAGTTTGACCTTAGAAGAATTATTTTAAAATCTGTATACTTCTGCTTTTGCTCTCACTGTGAAGCGTTAAAAATATATACTCTATGCCAGAATTGTTTTCAAAGAACCTTCCTGAAACATATAGTGAATTTTTATGGAGTTCATCTACATCACTTTTAAGATCCTACCCAGGTCTAACTTTGAGCTAATCTGTATTCATATCAGTCTGTATTGCTGTTCAATACCCGCTGCACCCTCCTTTTTCCTACCTTTCCCTCTCTGGGGGATCCCATCTTACATCCCACTATAATTTAGAACCTACTGGAAAAACTCCAGCTAGCTGCCAGGAATTACAAATCATACTCATTTTCATCATCTCCTCTTGCACCCTTAAAATATAGTAGTAGTATACAAGAAAGAGTACTGATGGCTTAATCTGCAGGCAACATTTTTCTGATTTGCACCAGATCTGCTGTAGTCGGATACTCATGAAACGTGCACCTTCCTTTTCGCTAGTGGGTAACCAGCCAAAGCTGTGAGGCCGTAAGGCTCTGTTGTACCAAGGACAAGAGAGCTGAAGTTCTCTATGTTACACAAAACGGAGCCAAACCATTCTGGGACTGAATGCAGCAGTAAAAATGCACATCCTAAGGACACTGATCAACAGCATATTCTGACTGACCAGTCTACGTCCCCCTGCTTTCTGTTGCCTTAACAAATGCCTAATTCTCCTGCACAGCTGGGGAAACTAATTATCATTATAATTTTTGCTGGTGTTTTTTGTTATTTTGTATAATATAATACACTAGTACTATACAGATAATTGGACACTGAGATTTTCCCATTTGTTACTTGTGGGACTTCAATAAAATTTTGGGCCTAGCAGATGTTACCCTGAACAGAGCAAACAACTACCTACAGTACAGCTCATCATCGCTTGGTCACAGGAGCTGGGACTTGAGATCAAAGCAAGAAATGAAGACTCACGGAGTCCCAGCTGTAATACAAGCTACAGAAAGGTCAATTGAGCCACAACCTTTCCACTGGTGTGATCAAACGTGTGAGTCTCAGTCCACATTATGGAAATGGTCTGATTACCTTATAGAAAATATCGAGGAGAATCCAGCCTAAGCTCCATCTTGAGAGACAGTTCTCAATGTGCCGATAAGGCTTCAACAACGTATCATAAGCCCAATGAACTGATCATAAATATCAGTACATATCTCCTTACTGTTGCAGAATCAAAAGAAAACAGACTGATGAACTTTCAGCTAGTGTGCAAAATATTGGAGAATTTCCACATATTATTTATTAATGGTACCAGTGATCCTACAAACTGTGAAAAAAAGGCTTAGCTCCATTCTTTTTTGTTTGTTTAGGTTTTTTTTTAATTTTGTTTTCCAAGGAAAACAATTTTCTTGAAAGGAAAATGTAAAATAATCCATGTAAAAACCTTCCTAAAATTAAATGACACTGTCATTTGCCAACAATACTGGCAATGTTGTTAAAAAACCCCATGTCAATTAAATAAGAACTGGCGCTAATGAAGACAAACTTAAAATCTAAACCTTAAAAATCAGGCATTAAATATATTATGGCTTCTCAGTATCATTAAGTCATATTCACTATGTGTATCTTCTGACATTTTCAAAGGTAATATTTGGACATCTAACACTGATAAAAATAGTATAATCCTCACAGGGTTTTGAAAAAATAGTATTTGCATTAGTAGTCATGTTGTAACTGAGCATGGAATAGTATGAAGAAAACTGGTGAAATGCTGTTTGGTGTATGAATCATTTCTGCACTGACTTTGGACTATTAAAATTATAATTTTGATGCTGCAGTAATGCAAATGTTGGGTCTTAATTTCCTTAGTTTTTTGTTTAGAAAAAGTCTAAGATATCTCTGTTGACTACACAGTATATCCACTCTTATTACTGGTATTGGAAACTCCACGATATCACAACAGGGGTAAGCAAGAGTAAGCAGCACTGAGTTCAAAACCTGATACTGTATTTTTCATAATCTAGTACTATGATTAGACATGGGAAAAGCTGACTGGCTTTCAGGGCTCTACTTCCTTCATCCACTCTAATAAGAAAAAAAGTGTAGTCCGAGTAAAACAAAGATTATGCACGACTGTTTAATACAACCTTAAAACCTGGGGGAAAAGAGCAGTTCCGCGGGGGAAGGGGAAAGCAGGCTGCTGGGCGTCAGCCCCTGCGCCGGGCAGGGCTGGCACACTCACGCTCTTTGGGCAGCTCCCATCGCAGGGCCACATTTCTGCACACCTTTTTGTGTGACTGCTAAGTGAAATCTGCAAATAAAACCAATATCCAAACCAGAAACCTTTCCCCAGCAATCAGTTTGAGGTCTCACAGCAGTTCTCCGCGGGGCCACGCTCGTGCCGTTCTAGCACACGTCAGGCAATAGGCAGGCAGCAGCTCTGTGAAGGGCTGCTCCCTGGTACCAGCGTCGCTGTTGTGGGGCCATACTGGGGAACAGTCTGGATTTAAACAATCCAGACATTCCTTTTTGCCACAAAAGGCAGTTATTTTCTTTCTAATTGTAATAATTTCAGTGACCCTGGTTATGATGCAGCTTAACAAATACTTGCACCAAGCCAGTGGGGATAAGGAGGTACCCCTGAAACAGAACTGTACCGGAAAATACCATGTGATTTTGAGACTCGTGCTACTATTTCTTATATTTTAACTCTTGGATTTGGAGTTCTTCCTCAGCAGTGGAATTCGACCTCTGTGAATGTATCTATCAGTCTACAAAATATTCTGTAATCAAGTTGTCACCCAATTCAAGTTGGATATCAATACTCTTAATCCTACTTCATCTCTTTAGGACAAATTTAACCTTAGGTGCCTGAACTGCCTTTTATCTTTCCTATAGCATCGCCTTCAAATAATTTTTTCAGTAATCACCTTCAAATCATATATTTTAATAATTCTATTTAAAACGATATATTTTTGTGCATTCTCTTCTTTATCACTGGTGATTTCCAAGACCGTGCGTGTGCACATGTACCCCAGAAGCAACTTCCCTCCCAGTTGCAGTCTGTTCCTCTCCTCAACTAGAGGCACAGGGAAGACAACAATGATTCTGTGACATCAAACTCACTTAGGCAGTAATGAACTGTGATGCTACAAATACTTGATTGTGGCAACCTGGAATGAATCACAGCCAGGGAAGGATGATGAGAACAGAAATGCCTGTTCTTATGCACAAATGTTGGTAATTAGCTGCAGTGGACAAAGGCATGCAGCAGCAAACATGATGCTTCTTTAGTTTAAAGGAGCTTCGTGAATTAAAATCTGTCTGGAAAAGCACACGATCAATAACGCTGTGGTCATTTGCCTGGACTAACTAAAAACTTCACCCAAAAATTAGGAACCAAGGAGACCATGGATTTAAAGTATTTGTTATGTAAAACAGTGTGAAGTTGTTGCAATATAAATTTTTTGCCTTATAAATTTTATCCCTGGAGGTAAATACTGAATCATAATGTGACGTAAATCAGTCAAACCTCAAGAACATTAAAGGCTCATTTACATGAGCTCACGATCTACCTCCATGTATTAAATCAGTCTTTGCACAGAGTGTTCTCACAGTAGTAATGAACTCACAGAGATGAGAGAAACAAGCCCAAGTTAAATGAAAACAAACCAAGAAAGATGCAAGCACATTCAAAAGCTGTTTAACAGCTTTCACAAGAAAGAGGCGATGGGGAATGTCTTGCCTCTGCTGCCATTCATCTTGCAGTAACTAACACTCAAACAGCGTAAAACACGAAGGCAACAAAATCCATCTATTTTTAGTTACTCTTCAGTGCTCTCAGTGACTGCCCAAAGGACATCTCCCACTGCCAGCCTGCGTCTGCCCTTCCCAGTGAGATCACTTTGCTTTAAAGTTGGTTACATACCTGTTGTATGAAGAACAGAAGTACACAGGGGAAAGCTTCACATCGGGTTCCTGGCAAACACTTTGTTTACTGTGACTAAACAGTGTCTACTTCAAGGTACAGAGAAATTCCAGTCTTGATTTGACATAGATATCCAAACCTCAGAAGAAATATAGGTACTCCTTATATAAACATTTGCCTAACTGATTGCTAAACCCAGTGAGAAGCAGATCTTGCCATTATTTGTATCAGTTTTACATCTACTTCCACTCAGCAACTGGAAGGTATACATCAAGAAAAATTCAAAATATGAGGTAAACTGGGTTATAAATTACACCAATTACAAGTCGGTCTAAAAAGGAGAGAGAGAACTGAAGTACTAAATAAGGGAGTAAAAAGAGGATTAAATAAATTCAAATTAAATAAAACCAAACACATAGTTAAGGATTTCTCCAACGTTTTTCTTGCCACTTAGTCTTGCCACTTCATTTATTCTGACGGCCTTACACCTTTCCTCTAACTCTGCCCGAGTGTGAGAACAGGTGCAATTGCTTTGCATGGCCATGAAAAAATTATTTCTAACCTTCCTTACCCCCGCCCCCAAAACAGGACAACCATTCATTCACTCCCCGCATTTAGATGCAGATACTCAAGTAGTCTCTCTTCTGTGTAACCTTAGATAAATTTCAAAACGGAGGTATGGAAGATGTCTCAGCATCGCATTCCCCACAAGTAATGTGGAGAGATGTCGAGAGTCGGTTTATTTTGCTGCCTTCAGTGACTCCCTCCCTGTCCCCCCTGCTCCAAATCAAACATGCAGGACTAAGAATCTCGGAAGATATAAACCATTTCAACAGACCTGCTTCTACTAGACATTGGCTACTGCTCTTTACTGATTTTAAATTCACCAGTCTGTGTCAATCTATTTATCTTTACATGTTATTTTCAAAGACATGCTCTTACCCAGATTTCAGTTGTTTAGATCACTGCTGGCTTTAGACATAGCACACACTTCTGGGAATTACACTAACAATATTGCCGTACTTAAACTTTCATGTGATACCAGCGTGACTATATTTGTCTCCAAAAGCAAATGTTTTCAGCTAGAGAAATAGAGAAAAATAGTAGAATGCCAAATCAAGAAAGTGTGAACACTGCTATCTGCTAGCGTAACACTAGCGCTCCTACAGTACTGTTTTCTGTATTTCTGTAATTTAACAGGGGTTTAAAAATAGAAGAAAGAAAAGCAGAAAGGAAACATTAAGAGGCACAAAGTTTGCATTGGAATAGAAAAATTCCAATTTCACACTTAACAGTAACAATGAATGTACACACAGGTACACATGTTGCATATATGCATGGTACATACTGTTTCTCCAAATGCAGCTCACGTGCTAACTTCATGTGACGCTTTTGCTAACTGCTCCAGAAGTA
Organism: Dromas ardeola; assembly: GCA_013398915.1. Lineage (NCBI taxonomy): Eukaryota > Metazoa > Chordata > Aves > Charadriiformes > Dromadidae > Dromas > Dromas ardeola. The sequence goes on from VYZM01003665.1 coordinate 309,994, forward strand.
CAGCCCGACAGAGCTGTTAGGTACTTCCAGAGTTTCTTCTAGGTTATAACTAGGAGGATTTTAAATGTTTCCGTCTGTAGACCAGGCTATTCTATGCCACACAGAGACACTAAGTTATGTCAGGACACTTAATTCATTCCTTCTGATGATCGTGATGTATTTCAGGGACATATAACAATGACAGCACACATAACAAAACACATGTGCTCATTTAAAGTGAGAGAGGGATAGGGACAACTTTTTAAGAAGGAGCTCTGCAAGGAAGGATTGTAAAAGAGAACAAAAGAGGTTGCGCTGGTGGAGAGACACCACCAGCTTTTCTTCTGTTAGCATCCTCTGGGCAGAGCTACAAGACAATGGTTCTGTCATCGTTGTCACAAGAGATGTGAAGAGCACAGAACTCACCTACTGGTAGTAACCAGCCAGAGTAGCCCGTGTGCCTTCAGAAAGCCGTCAGCATGGGCTAATCTGTCAGAGTCTGATGTTAGCAGGTAGTTGAGAAAGGAAATAATCATCTTACCTTTACCATGTTCCATTTGGGAGAGTAGTGCTTGAGTTAGCTTTAGCATGAAGATCATTACTGATACTTGAGCCACTGCAAAGTCAGCCAAAGTCAGCAACTTTTACAAACTAAACCAGGTAAAGTACATTCAAGTACTGTGGTGATGTTATAAGCTCGTCAAAGTTACTGAAGTTCAGGTCATTCCCAACTACAATGTGGAAATACACGTGTTATGGAAAAAAAGAGATGTATAAATGTTTTTATTGTTAAGAAGAACATATGGAATCCTTTTATGATGTGGCCCACTGCAATTTTACTAGTGACCCTTAACTCTTTGGAAAAAAAGAAATGAAGCGCTGCTAACGGATGCTGCACTTCACAGCAAGAATCTTGACATCATGAATCAAAGTGTAGTTTCAGATAACAGCATTGTTTATGTGTAGTCTGTTCTCGTATGACGCACTGTTGCACCTCTTCACATGATGTCTGAAGATAAATGGACAACTGGTTATAGAATGACTCTATGAAGGGGCCCTGGATTGGGACAGTCAAAAACCAAAGAAATGTGACTGTTGTGAGCAGTTTCAAACATTTAACCTAAAGTAACGGTTACTTCTTCTAGGTGACAGGACACAGGGAGAAACCTAATAAATTATCGTATTCTATTTTTAGAGTCACAGTTCCCACTAATTAGCGTTGGACAGAATTTACTTCAACATCACAAAGTATTACAATTCTCATTCAAACCTTGTCCTCAAAGATCTTTTAATCTCATTTAGCAACCTTGCTTTTCTAAGGCTGCGCCTACTTAGTGTTATTTCTTTCCCTGCTCAGAGATGATATGAACGTGCCATGGTATATTCAAGCTACAAAATTGCCTCCAATAACACAACATAACTAATACATTTGACCCCGTGCACTATAACCAAACAGTATCATATTAGCCACACTAGTTAAGAATCTCTGTAGAAGCAGCCAAGTCCTTTTTACTTTCCTTTTATCTCTCTCAGTAGACAGTGCCCAGAAATCTTAATTACTTATTGTTTCAGCGCTTCAAACATATTTATTTGGCATTTTGTTTTATGCTGGGCCATGTTTGCAAAAAGTACTCAGTGTTATTTACAAAAGTCCTACCATTCACACTTCTTATTTGTGGCATCACAGTCACCAGCCTCAAGGATGAGGCAATCACTGCAACTGACACAGCAATGCAACCAAGTATTAATGTTAAAAAGGTTCCTCTAATGGTTTCTAAAATAATAGTGGAAGGCAGAAGATCTCTTCAGAGATAATATAAGGTATTTACAGTAAGAAGGCATTTACATTCATTATCTAACATAATAGGAAACTCAGTATTTATGGAGAGAAAGAAACACACACTATTACGTACATCCCATACAGACACTAGTTAATCTTAACTGAATCCTTGATGTTATGTATCAGTATTCTCCATCTCATAGATTGCAAACTGGCATAATTCCAGCAAGTGTTATAAGAATTACAGAATTCAAACAAAGCTTCCGCATCTGAACGGTTAATGAACAGCAAGTAATTGAGGAAGGGCGAAAGCAAGCGTTTGTTTCAATTTTAATGAACATCTACTTTGATCAAAACAGAGTAAGAACTCAGTGCTTTCCAAACAACTCTGAGTGAATCAGGGCCTGAATACCTATTTGTTTATGCATTATTATAATAGACTAATATGTGCATTCATAGTTCAAGCATTGCTTTAAAAACCTTTTTTTCAGCATACATATATATTTCAAATATAATACCAATAGGATGATACATGGACAATGTTCTAAAACTGACATGCCATATAAAAAAACAACATAAAAGAATGGACCTCTGAAAACGTAGTTATCAATTTTACAGCAAAAGCATCAAAATTCAGATCACATTAAGCTTAAAAGTGTGAAGTAATACCTGTATAAGTAGCATTTATAAGCAGCTTATTATTTTTCCGTGTTGCTATCCCATGGTATCAGATGATTGTCTGCAACTATACAACCTGTCAGGGTGTAAGCTCCACTCAAACCAGTAAAATAACAGTTTGCAGCCAACTTCAGAAAAGAAAAAAAAATTAATTTATATCAGACTCCCAACTGTGATTAGAATGTCAGTTACAGCTGCTGCCTTGTTATAACACCCCCACACTTCTTAGCTCACAAGGACGAATTCAATGAGAGAATGCCCTGCATTCATTGTGTAATTATCAACCTCACACACCTTGGAAACGGAGTACAGCTCCAACACGTGTATGACTAAAAACATTACTGTAAGATTATGGTCTGGAACAATAAAACAATTTCCTACTGTAGTTAATAGACTATTATAACAGGAAGACAATGGCAATATAAAACCATTTCTTTATCTTGACTTTTTATAGAAAGATTTATCATTGGAAAAATGAGATGATTTGGATAAGCTGAAAAAAACAAAAAGGAGTCAAATGCTGGAAGAGGAGGGCCAAGAACTTGCTCGTGAATTGGCAGACTGCCGAAAGCACCTCTGTTGGGGAATATGCAACTTTAATCTTTATTATGGAATGATCACAAATGGACTGTTTCAGAATACCATCTGTTCTCACTGAAGCATTGGATCAGCCCTCTGCATGCTTCTGTCTGTCCTTCACCTTGTATGTGGGATTTTCAGCAAAGCTCCCATTTTGGAAAGGGAGGGTTTTGTCCAACCGAATGCTGGTGTAGTACCTAATTTATAATTATTTTTTTTTATTTTTGCAGTGTCTGCATTTTGACTTTCCATATTTCTCTGATAAAATGCTTACAGTAAGAGAGCATTTACTTTTGCTTTTTATTTTCCCTTCTCGAAAAACTAAGTGTTGTTACCAGCCGTAGCGTCCAGACAAGCCCTTATCAGACTAATGTTCCTCCCAGCAATCCTTCCGGCATATCGCCTTGTTTAGATGTCTGTACCTCTGCATCTACACAGCACGTGTATGAGCAGATCTGAATTTACTATTAATTCCAGATGTTAATGCATAAAACATGATAAGGAAATTATTGGCACAAATGGAATGCAAAAGGACTTGACTCAGTTCAGCACTACGCATCCCTGTGATGAGGGCACTCTGCTGCACAGCTGGCTAAGCCACTGCAAAGCCATCAGCCCATCAGCAATTAATCGCTGATCCTGTTTCACATCTGGCTAGATGCGCAATATTGCAACTGGACGTGCCCACGGGGTATTATCACTCTCGACAGAGATAAAGATTCAGAAAACCTTTGAACGATTAAAAAATGGGAGAAAGGAGAAAATATTTATCAGCAAAGTGAAACGTAACAAAGACACTAAGAAATGAAGAGGATGTAACGGTTGGCATAGCTCGGCTAACGTGTAATTTTCTCCTCTGAACACAACTAGCTGATGTATGGTATGTATATACCATGATGGAGTCTGACCACAGGGGCTATGTGTTTGTCGGCAAGTTCCAAACTTGATAAAGACAGAGAGCGGCCTCTTAAATTCAGTATTTGGATAAACATACTTTAACTGCATGTCTTGCAAGTCCTAGCCAACAGCTTTTTCAAAGATTTAGAGTTTCAAATTGTACAAATAAATACATTTATCTCAGTCTGTAATAAGAACGATTTATCAGTAGAACGGAAAACGACAGAAAATGAGACATGCCAACTTTGACCCACACAAATGTGAAGAAAGCTATTGTCCTGGAGAATGATACCAATGTGCAAATCTATTAGCTGATAAAACCTCTTACCTAGTATAAGAAACTAGATCTGGCTATGCAAACTAACAGGTGGTTTTCTGAGAAACTTTCACATTGGAGGGAAACGAAGGAAAAAGAACCTAAAAATACGCATTTTGGGGCATCAAGATATTGTGCACCTAATTGTCATGGTCTGAAGAACGAAAAACACAAAATTATTAGTTACTTGTGAAAATCTTAGCTAAGTTCAAATATCCTGCTCGGGTATTCCTGGCACACACAACAAGCATAGCCTAACAGGTGGAAGCTTCCTTTAAAAATCATGACCTCCCTTTAAAAAAATACAGACTCAGTTTTACTCCCTCTGAAATGGAAGTGTTTTCTTTCTTTTTTGAGTAAGAATAATAAGCCTTGTATTTTGCCATAAAAAAAAGAATTGTAACAATTTTACATAAATCATGTACTTGAGAAAATGAATAAATGTGAACATTCTCTGTTATGTTTCCAGTTTTGCAATTTTACTGAAGAGTCAGGGATCACTAGTCTATCAGCAGACAGAAAAAATGATTTTTTTCTGGTCCTTCTCCTTCTACCACTTCTGCCACCTTTCCCCCGCATCAACATCAGGGTAAAGGAAATTGGAAATCATTTCAGGAATGGATTATTGATCTGGTTGATAAGCAAAATCACAGCCTACCTTCACATTTCTTAAATGCAAAAATCTTTAGAGAAATCATTCTCAACAGAAGCATATTTTTATTCTTTTTTTTCCTTGTGACCTCACCATCTAGTGTTTATCTGTAAAACAAAAGTATTATTGTCAACATGCGTACTTACTGCTGAGTGTAATTAAATTCTTCTGACAGCATTTCTACCATTTTCTCTTACTAACTGAGACTGGTGTATTCATTAAGACAAACTTTGGAAGGAAAAAAAGCATACTAACGAAATCCTAATTTGCAAAGGCAATAAGAAATTACTTTAGTCTCTTACTAATGTGATTACGAAGGATGATGTTCTACGTATGCTTTTTCCTCAAAGAGAATTTTTAAGCAGATTCTTGTTTAAAGCTGGGAATATTGCTCATCTGAAGCTGTCCTTGTGCAATGCACACAATGACAAACAGAAGGTGGCCTAAAGGGAGGTCGAAGTATTAAGTACAGGGAGTGAAAAAGGATTTCAACAGATTTAAAAAAAAAAAAAAGTTTCTAATTTACAGTACACGCTAAAGGATGGAAATCAAGCATTAAAGCAGATTCAACTGACTGTTCTTTTGAAATTAAAAGAAACAGGTAAGTCTTATTTATTGTTAGCTAAACGATTTAGAGGCCATCTTTATCTAGTACACAGACTGCAAGATTAGAGGAAGCCTTGTCTTTACTGGTGTAAATGGCCACGTTTGCTGTGGCTTTAGTCAGTCAGGGTTATACCTGACTTCAGTGATTTACATAACATGAGAATGAAGATTTTTCCTTCATTGCCATGGCAATTCACCTGTTACAGGTTCTGCTGTTTTGGGGAAGGCGACTGCTCAAACATCTACTCAAATCCCCCAGAGCTCAGTGATGGTGTTCAACACTCCTGAAATACCTGTTAGATGCACCATGACACTCACTACTTTATACCAGCAAAAAAATGCAGTGGCTTTCAAAGGACTGCACAAATGGAGAGTGTGAGCAGCAATCTGCACGGCAGCAACTCTGCTCCATACTAGGCACCGACATTATGGGGAAGTTTGTACAAAAGGTGCCTGAATTTAAAGAGTCTTTTTGTAACGCTGCTTTCAACTATAAACTTGTCCCTGTGGCTACAATATTGGGCGGATTCAAATTACATTCCCTTGTTTTCTGCGTAAAATTACTATAAGGCAGTTGACAGAATTCAGAATATGATATTCATTAAAACCAGACTATTTCAATAGAAAAAGTCATGAGATTATCATATCTTGGGCAAAGGGTAAACTACAGCCCAACTGCTGTGAAGCGCACACCGTATGCAGCACCTTGGGCACGCACACACCGAGGCAGCACACGTCCTTCGGGAAGGAACCCAGCACAGAAGCTGACGGCAGCGCACTGCCACTCTGTATCGAAGGAAACCGAGCTGCGTACTATGAAATATAATTTGGAGCAGTTTGCAGTGTTGATATGTTGAAACTTTTAGAAACTGTGGTAGGAGAAAAAGCCAACTACTGACAAACCAACATGATATGAAGTAAACGAGGATGGGAAACCAATTAATGTTTTAAAAAATAGGTTTTCTAATCCAACATCATACAAATGCCCTATAATACAGAAAGGAATCTGCATTGCTTTCAGAAAGAGCCAAAAGCCAGTGCTATTTACACCAAAATCCTTTGGTGTAACAGACAGCATTTATGTCTAAACTTACAGGAAGAACATTGTTGCATTTGAGAATGACATTTCAGGTCTTGCTATCATTAAAAAAGATAATAAAAGAAAGCTTTCTGAAATTAGATTATGCTAGATTATTTTTTATCTAGATTAGCTCCTTCATCCCTTTAATGACAAAGCTGCACAAATAAAAGACTGAAATGAAAGGCCAGCTTGGAAAACAGAGGGGAGAGGACAGATGGTACTTTTTTTCAGTAGCAGCGCTGAACCTGTGGCCTAAGACATCTTGCTATTGAAAACATCAGGTCCTTTTAATCTTGTGCAACCTATTTAAAATCAGCCAGAGGTAATGCTGACTATCCTTGAATTCATCCTGCCTAACGCTCGTGGAAGCTTAATTAAATTAACTGTTAAGTGTGCACATGCTCATTACAGCTTACTGTAGTCTGTGTTTAAAAAACAAAAAGAGTAATTTTCCTTTGGAGACACATGCTTTCATCAGCTGCACAGGTGATCTTCAGAATAAAGGAATTTTGAGCAAATTATTGATTATGGTTTTCTAAGTCAGTTGTGTAATTTAGAATTCCAAGAATATACACCAGTGCCCTTAAATTAATCGCATGGGTCACTACGGTGTATGTTACAATGCACACTCCCTTTTCTCTGATATACGCCACTGCACCTCCATCCCATAAGAGACAGATAGCTTTTCACCTCCATCAGTATAATACACATGCATTGCCATAATATCAAACTGAAATCCAAGATTTGTTAAATACGGTTCTTTAAAAATTATCCAAACTCCTTCTCATCCCATTTAATCACTGCATTCTTCTCAAAGGATGAATAGAACTTCCCATCTTCTGCTAGCTGGAAATAATACTGGACAAGCTTCTGAGTAATCAGCTAGGGAGCTAACTTTATTTTTCCATCATCAATGTTACTGAGAAAGAAAAAAAAAAAAAAAAGATCATAGAATGCTAGCCTTTATATACATTTCATGCCTTTTTGTTACCTGTACCAGGGAAAGATCTGATAAAATTTTGGTGAGTGTTTGCATGTCAATTACAATTAAGAAGAGAAGAAAAATCAGATGATTAGTTATTATTCTTACTGTATGTCTCCAAGGTAAATCTAAGCAACACGGAATGAGAAGTAGAGATAATGTGTGTTTAAACAACACAACGGATTAGGAGCTGCCAGAAGTGCTTTATGTCCCAATATTCTCACTTGCTTATGGATCCTTCAATTCTGCAGGTCAAAGATTCCCAGGACTCTGTAAATTATACTTATTCTAAGTATAGTACATTCCTAAGTGATTACACATCTACAGCCTCGTTGCACTATTCACTTTAGCTGGTGCTAAATATTCCGCTTTTAAGGCTAGCAATAAAGGCATACATCTCCGTAGAAACCTGCAGCTTGCTAAAACATGTTTGCAGGTGACATAAATACCTACTTCCCAAAGCCACTTAACAAGAACACCTCTTGCTCAATAATTACATACAATGTAATTTAATTACATACAATATGATTTAATAAAAGATTGCAAACTGGTAAAATAGAAGGAAGAGTGCTGATTTTCCTTTTCTTTCCCAATGGTTTGCGGGGAGCCCAGCACAGAGTACCGAGTGTTGAACACGTAACCTTCTGGAGGATGCCAGAATTGCTTTCTGCACATGAGCTCTGGTCTCTGACATGGGAATATCAATGGCAAGATAAATTGTTTTCACCAGCTGAAATAATCTAAACTTTAACCAACAGTGACAGAGGACAGTTATATGCTTTGCTTATCCTCTGCATAGTTTCAGGGAGTTTGGAAACAAGTGCTTAATATTAAACAATTACTTTCTTTAAAACTGTCACACAAGAATTCCCAGAGTTTTATTACTTAAACTTACAGGTAGCAGCATTGCTGAGGTAAAGGACTTTACTCAGCCTCATAGAGTTACAGATGAGGACAGATGCTGAAGACTCATCAAGGGGAGCTTTGCCTACCCTCTTTTGAATCACATAAAACACCTGCTGCTGCAAAAGAGCTCTCAAGACATCTTAACTTGTCGGTTTTGCTTACCCAATGGCACAGCAGATGCCACTGGTTTCCATTAGGATTGGACGGTGTCTCCTGTCACTAGACAGCAGTCCCTCTGGTTGATTGTAAACGAATGGTGCTGATGGGCTCTGAAGGAAGTTTCATTAGTCCTGTCCATACCACAGGAAAGTTTAATTCTTTTTGAAAAGTGTTTTCTAACATAGCTGAACTGTGTTAGCAAAACAAATTAGCTTGTCCGGGGCACTCCACTAACTGCTTTCAGGGGCACGTTCTCTTCCCACTGAAGTACAAAACAAAACTCTATTGCATTCCAGGGATCAAGATTTAACTATAAGTGTTTCCGACAGTGTTGTCAAGGAGAAGCGTCTGACAAATGTGTTTCACTCCACAACGCCTACTCTGACATCTGAAAGAGCGAACGTACCTCTTGATGTATTTGCTGGGTAGCTGCCAATGTATCAGAGGAGCATAAACTTGGTCCCAAACTTCATTCTTAACATAAATCAAGATCATTTGTATACTACAGCAGTTACGAAGCAGAAATTCAAACCTCAGAGCAGAGGTGGGTTTTTATTTCTCTGTCACTGAAGCTGGAGTTTGGAGGCAGTGAGAAACAGGGAATTTTGTGAACACAAGATTTTGAACCATACCGAGTTAGGCTAATTAGGCAATCGGTTTATTCCTTACATTTCCTTGGCACAATAGCAGTATTTACAGTGCAGGTACCTCTTGGAATGCCTCTAGAATGACCCAAAAGGATAATATCCCAGAGGAACAAACACAGGACAATCCTCAAGAATATTTCTTTTTTTTTCTTTTTTCCACAAACTGACTGCCAGTTCAAGTGTAGCGACATTCCAGAAACATTGGTTATTGTCTAGCTGATTTTTGGTAATGCATTTCTATTAGGAATGTGTAACTTAGGGTTTATAAAAAGTAAATACATCTTTTAAAATAGAGTTTTGAAATAAAATATACAATTATTTTAATTAACTTATATAATAATTGACTTTAAGTATAGTAATTGGAATAAAATAGTGTTGATGAGATCATATTTACAGTTTATGTATATAATCATGAAAATCTCATTCAGAACTGTTTGTTTATTGGCTATTCCAGACTATCTGATGGAGAAGGACATCGAGCTTACAAAGTGATTTAGATGGTGATAATTTAAAGAGATAGTTTGTCATCCCTTCTCTATTTCAAAACTTAGAAAGAGAAATTCTGCAAGACAAAAGCATTTGTGCTATCGTCCCGAAAAGACAAGAGACTCTATATTAATAATCTGCACCTAGACTGAGAGCTAGAAGTGGGCAATGCCATTTTCCATAATTCAAGAAAGACTTAATTTTTTTCCAAGACCTGTTTTGTTTCAAGTACAATGACAAAATACTGGTGCCAAAGATTTACACAGCGTATTCAATTAATACAACATCAAGCAACTAGCAAAAGATGGAGATACCATGTTTTGTATCTGTGCCTGTCAAAACATGTGCTACATAACAGCAAGGTGAAGCATGTAACATACACATGTGAAGCAATATGCTGATCTCACCAGGATGATTCAGAAAATGGACTTCCTTTACTGATCATATACAGTAGATGTTTCTGGTAAACATCCACGAAATAAATGAAAGGCACAAATCCATGGCAAATTTTATAACCAAAAAAAGGCTAACACTCAAAATCTGGACTATAAAATAAATAACAAACCCCCTAAATCCTTTGGCAGGGCTAAGATTTTAGTCTAAAGAGTGATTTGTAGATTGTCTCTGTTCAGTGAGATAAAAAGGTGTGTGACAAGAAGAAGAATAAAGATGAAAAGAAAGAACGGGACACCACCTAAAAACTTTAAGGCCATCTGTGATTTCACAGTAGCATGAAGAGGAATGCAAATATTCCTCCTGAAAGAAGAATAAAGACAGTTAAATCGCAACTCAAAGCACTCTAAGTTATTGCTATCTTAACTTGAACTCTTTGTGAAGGGGGATGAAAGAAAAACTGGGTTAACTCATTCTCTTCATTTTGTGGATTCACGTTTTCCTAATCAAGGCAAAGCTCAAACATGAGGTTGCCAATGCTGTGAAAAAAAGAGTATTTTCACAGTAAGAAAGGTATATTTGACAGAAAGCAGGAAGTCTCATTACACAGCCTGGTCTGGGAAGTTTTCCAATTCATGTTTTGGAAATAAAAGACATGCACATAATGATTTATTCCAGAAATTGTGGTTACTGACCATAACTAACTTAAGACCATTCGTAAATCACTTGTCTGCAGAGAATACCAGCATAAGACAAAGCTTTTGGAAAAGCACTGACCTGTTACCTCTTTATATGTGAAAAGGCTAACAGATAGAAATCAGAAAGAATAGAAATCAGCTTTAATGACTGGTTCAGAACTAGGAGGGTTGTAACGAGTAAGGTATTTTTATAAATATGTATACACTAGATACACACACTCATATATATGGGAGTATATTATAAATATGGGAGTAATTATGGCTACAAAGGGTGGCTACAAAGAAGGCAGAGACTCTCTTTTTACAAGGAGCCACACGGAAAAGACAAGGGGTAATGGTACAAGTTACTCCTGGGGAGAGTCCGACTGGACACAGGAGGAAAATTTCTCACAATGAGAACAATCAGCTCTGGGAATAATCTCCCCAGGAAGTGGTGGATTTGGCACCACTGGACACTTTCAGCTGGACAGGGTGCTGGGCCATCTTGTCTAGACTGTGCTTTTGCCAAGAAAGGTTGGACCAGATGATCCTTGAGGTCCCTTCCAATCTGGTATTTATGATTCTATGAAGTATATATACTCCCAGAGGAGCCACCACTCTGGCTTTCTCTGTAATGTTACTCAATTCTCTAACGCTGCTTGCACCGGTATTACAAACCATTCAGAATTCATGCTAGTACGAAAAAACAGGACTTAAAAAATGAAAGTTCCTCAGGTCAGTTGGGCAAAAACTTACAACAATGTGACATTATTATAAAGCAGTGGGCAACAAAATCTAGACTGACTCACAGCACTCAAGGGAACTCTCCCCAATTTTACTGTATTTGGTGAATGTTTAGCTTCAGTGCAGAGTTACCCACTCATTCTGGTTAGACAGTATCATTAAAAAGTAAAATAACAAAGGTGAAACTCCGTGAGAATACAGCATGCATCTGAATGCAAAATAAAAATGCATGTACTGCTCCATTCAGATTCGCAGTAGCAGCAAATTGTCCTAATAAATCAGTATTTCAATATATATTTGAAATATATAAAGCTATACCTATCGTAAGGAAATACGTTTTTTTAGTTGTGAGAAGTGTCTAGCTATGCGTCTAGCTTCAGTAAACTTCTAACGCACTTCTGCATATCAACGAGGGATATAGATTACCAGATTTCATTTGCCAGTTTACTGCAAAGCAGACATATGATTCAATCTTTAGAAGGTGGCTCACTTTAAAATCTAATCTCAAATTCATATAGCAAGTCCTAATGAGCCCGCTAGGAGTAAACAAATTAGTCTCCAGGATGTATTATGCATTAATTAATCAGACTAATAGTATTATGAAATGTGTAATAGATGAAAATTAGTTCCAACTACAGTACTTGCATTGAAGAATGAACATAGAAGAATTAGAGCATAATAAAAGTATTCTCAAATTTCTACCACTGTCAGCTAAATCAACTATACTTAATTAATGACATATATTTTTCTTCCATTTAACTGCATGTTTTGGTGAGACAAATTACAATTTTTCATGCTGTTTTATTCTTGACTGCCATGTTAAATTCACTTTTTGAAAAATCACTGTTGGTAATCACGGTGAGATATCTAACCTTGCACTGACCCAACTATAACAGCTCAGCATGCGGTGTATAAAGTCACTTCAGTCCAAAAGGGTGGCAACAAGGGAGTACCACTCTTACTGCAGTTCTTTAACAGAAGAGCTTATTTGGCCCTGAGCAGAAAATCTGAAAAGTGTACTTACTCCTAAATAAAATGTACACAGTACTGAAAGATCTGGAGTTTCTAATAGAAACTGGAAGCTGGAGAAAGCCTGTGTCCTTAATAGGGAGATGCTATATATAGATGTTAATCTCTTTTCCTCCTTGATTGTGAATGCTCTAGCTTTTAAAGAGATAGTGAAAAAGAACCCATAGGATAGATAAGATCATTAAACAGATATATTGCATATACTTGCAACTATTTCCATTGACGTGTTGCCACCATCTTTTACTTGGTATGACACTAATGCCTAACCAGGCCAGCCTGTAAGGGCCACACTGTGTCAGGCTGTATTCAAATGCAATACTCAAATCCATACTCTGCTGAGCACGGCATCTAGACGGACACAGCTGAGGGCAGGACAGCATACAGGCAGAGACATACAGCAGTCTTCCTAATGAGAAAGCGCTGGGGAAGAAGCCAGGAAGCACTGCATACTAAGAAAGACAGGCACATCATGTGAATGTTTCACTAAATAAACAGGCGGGTGTGCCAGGCAAAATCTCACTCTGAATGAATACGGTCGGAAAAAGTGTATAACTTTAAGACGACAGGCATTACTATATTCATTATGTAAATATCTTTAATTGTGATCAGTCAGCTTTGCAATACTTCTGCTGTTCCAGTCTTAACCACCTCTTAAACAAGAATCTTGTTACCCTGCATTTTGGTTCTCTCTTTAGTAATACGAGCTAGTGCCTATAGGCGATGGGATGACGAGAAACAAATGCTCCAATCATTACTTCTGTCCAGAACTCTCTAAATGTAAATAAGTCCACTTAACTACCAGTCAGCCCCAGACTTCTCATTTCAATAGAACTTGCTCATAGCTATGCCTAAATCTGGCTTACCGTTACAAATAAAAAAAGTAAATTAATAAAACGCAAGCTCCTGTTCTAAGCCACTTAAAAATTACCACTGGCTGCAGAAAGGGAAAATTTAAAGCAGAAACATTAGCTGTGGTTTTCTCTTCAGAATAACTTGGAGTAATATGCAGACCAGCTTACTTACCTGAGCTTCCTGAGGTGCTTTCAATATCCAGCTTGGTCAGCATTTTCCCTGCAGGTAGCTGAACTCCCACTGAATTCAGGTGCCTACACCCATCACCTCTTCACAGCAGACAGCGCAATACCCCTTTAGGAAAGACCTGTTCAAACCAGTCAGAGTCCTAGGACCTTTTTATACAAGGCAGATTTTCTCAAATCAGTTTTCCTCCAGGATTTTCTTCCGGACTCAGTTACCAGCAGTATTCCAGCATTAAAAACAACTGAAGTGACCCACAATGCCACCTTGGCAGAGCAGAGGTGGGGCACCACTGTCCTTCCCCATACCACTGTGCCCCCACCATGTCAACACACAACCCCAGCGGCAGGCAGAATCAGCAGCAGATGTTCACCTTCAAGAAACAAATCTGGCCTCAAAGCTGTTACGGCTGCCAATCTGCATGGGCAGTGTTCAGCAACAATATTAAACAGAAACTTCTCCTATTCACAAGTGAAAGTTAAGGAACTCAACTTCTATGCGCTTTCAACAGGAACAGGATGCTTAACCGCCCTTACTGTCTCTGCAAATCCCCTTCTGAGTGATGAAAATTGGCCAAAAATGGCAAATATTACAGTTGCTGTTATTATTGTTTATGGTTTACTATCTTATTAGTCACAAGTCATATACATTGACTTAAATGCAGTAAAAACGTATAGTTGTAAACACAGGCAGACTTTAATGGTTGTACTTCATTCAGTCAATGATTAACATGATGTACGATTGAGCACTGTCATAATAAACAAAACATTTTTACACAGTACCTTAAAATACAAACCATGATTATTTCAAAATGAAATCCATGCAATAAAAAAGTCATTTAAACCAATTAACATTTCACTTCCCCACTTCATTAGAACAGACAGCTGTATTAAGAAATCACTTTAAAGAACAAAGACGCATCTGCGATGGGGCGGAGCACACAGGCAGCACGGACCCCCAACACCCCTGGAAAGACTCACTCTGCAACTGCAGTCTGCACAGAAGGCGGCTACGGGGTCTGTAGACTTAAACCTGTTAAACCAACAGCCAAGTACAGTCCTGTCTTCCTACAATACAAACTTATCTTGCACTTGTGTAACTCCACTGACTTCAAGGACATTTTAGCTTTTTTACACCAGAGAAAGGACAGAATCAGAGACAGTCACAAGCAGAGGTGTGTAAACATAGGTGAGAGTAGGCTCGGCCACTAAGCAATGCAGCAGGGCTAACTCCAATAAACAGAGAGCAAAATCATAAAGAGCCTGCAAAACTGGCAACCAGATTTTATATGGCATCCTTAATTTCATGGATGGTCAATGCTCTAATTTGAGGACCACAGCACAATGAGGTTTGGAGCAAGAATGAAACCAGAGCTCAAACCAAAGTTCTGGGAACAGCCGTAGTATTCCGGTGTTACACAGTCAACATATAAGCTTAAGTTATGCTTCAGGGAACAAAAACCTATTAACTTAAATCCTATCTCTTATTGACTTAGGAGGGATGTATATTTGTGGAAGAGAGGACTTGTAGTACAGACTGAAATAAGCAGAATAACTCTTGCATTAAATCACCCTGTTATTTTAAGAAAAGGTTAATTTGTAAAACAAATTGAGCTTCATTAGGGACTAATTGACTAGAAAATTTTCTTTAAAAATGTCTTCTAATTATACAGGTGAAAAAAAATCTTTTCGAAGCACTTTTATAATTAAACATCATCCTTGATCAATTTCTTTAAACATTTAGTCAAGAAAAAAATACTACAGGAAGGTTTAGCCAAGAGTTGAGCATCACAGTCCACACCACTGCAATAAATACAACGGGATAAATAGATCAGTAAGACAATGTCCGTAACTGGCTGGGCATTATCTAGAAAGAAATCCATAAGCAAGTCTGAACCATTGAAGGAAAACATGAGATTTTCTGTGCTGGGGCTGGAGTGATTCATCAGAAATCGAATTTTTTCACAACTGTAAAATGAATGCCCAAGACAAAAAGACTCATCTCACAAGGAAATAGCCTCCTCCAAAAGGTGAGTGAGACTCCTCCTCTTCACCACAGCTGCCAGTGCCTGTGGCACTGAACAGGAAGACCTTGCTTGCGGCTTAAGCTTGGCTTACCTGATTCAAAGCAGCTGGTCCACATTCTCCATTTTGGAAGAACTTCCAGAGAAAAACCAGCACATGAAAACTGACTGCTTTCATTCTCAGAGCTTCAAACACTCCTCCCGCAGCCTGAGTGAGGTCTGTTTCTTCACTGCTCTGCACTTTGCTTAGCCTCTTTCACGAGTATGTAAAATGTAATGCTGTGAATACTTCAGATAGTGAATCCTCTTTTATTTCTTTACCCAATTAGGACTTCACTTCCTAGAAGATCTTCACTAGTAATTTCACTTGTAATTGCATAACATAGTATAGTAGGGGTTTATTTCTACCATATGACTACAGAAATAATATCAGTAGCCAACCCACGCTGACTGTAAAAATATGCTCCACTTACTCCTATTTGTTACAGCACTGAGAAATTACAGATCCAAAAGATTATGTCAATATCTAAGGATCCTGTTTTATATCAGCAGTTGTACAATGAATTTTCCTGCCTAAATTTTAAAATTCTTTCAAGCACCATTAGCCTCCATAGTCAAGCAGATTGTCAAAAGCAGGGAGATCTATAATGACTGGAAAGTGGCTAGAAAGGCACTTCATATCTAGTATCAATTTCAGAATGAACTTGTGCTGTCTTGATAAGACCTGCAGGGTGCTTTACAGTTAGAGCTTAGAAAGGGGAAAACTGGTAACCCCCCCAAAAAATGCACAAAAAAGACGATAATACTACGTAGTAAGTTTCAATATTAGGTCTACAGAACTAATGCTCTGTCAAGGCCTTGTATCAAATTAAGAGAGAGTAGCTTTGGGTAGGCCCATTAAATAGATACACACGCCCACGCTCCTCCTAAATTAGTATGTTTTAAGGCAGCACCTTAAATATCAGGACCACACCTTTTTCACTAAAACAAGAAACCACAGGCTGGATTACTAAACTTTCTCATTTGCAAGCAGATCCTCAAGCAACGTGCTGGAAGTGTCCTTGGTCTCAAATTCGTTTAGTGAACCACTGCAAATTAGGCTCTTTCCTAGGTAATGGAATCTCTGATATGGGTAGAGTCCTCCTTCATGTATTATAAGAGAAAGGGATGGACACAAACCCAAGAAAGAAGTGCGAACACTCATCAGCTCTGGAAAACAAAGGGTCAGAGTTCCCATCTCCAAAAGAGTGGAATGACAACAGGGCAATATATGAATGCTCAAAGTAAAATAAAGGACAGAAGAAACAGGGAATATATAAGATTTTGTATGCAGTGATTAGCAGTAGGTGCTCTTCATACGGGGAGATCTTTTTGAAGCTCAGGACCTAGTAGAAGCAGTAACAGAAAACAGGCAAAGAATTTTTAAGACAGACAGACAGAAAAGGTCAGAGATTTATTTTATTTCACTTTTCTGCCACTCCTTTCTAAATGTATACTGTATGTTAGACTGTAAATAATCCTGAGAAGAATGTGTTTCCCATCATACATAAAAAGTCTCAGTTCTCTTTTTGTGTACTATTAAAAAAAAAAGTAATAATAATGATGAATAATGGCTCCAAGCTTACCCTCATGGGTGAATCTATTTTCAGACCTGGAAAGTGATTGTGTGGATTCAAGCACAGCGTGCAGTGCTTATCCACAATGAACCCACCTACTTTGTTTTGGAATGTGACCTCGTTCTTGTTTAATTAATTAAATCGAAGCCTGTAAGTCAAAGCAGTATCTGCTTGCATCTGATTTTTGAAAAATTTCTAGACCTTGGGAGGTCCTAGTTTGTTGTTGATCATGTAAAGCATATAGTACATATTTTCACATATCTGTAAGCCTTTACATATATAGCCTTGTCTGCATCAGTTCTTTCTGAGATACTTAATTTTTAATCATTCTACTGAATTCACGATTATTGCAAAATGAAATGAAACATAAGTAGATTCAAAAAATCTGGATCTAATTCTAAAATTCCAGTTTCCATGACTGAAGGTAAAGAAATAACTGAATGAAAAGGAGTGTGGGGGGGAAGAAACACAGAAAAAATTAAGCATTAGGTACAATATTAGCTAACCATCTTGAAAAACAATAGCAGGTGTCACCCTCTCATGATTCATGAGAACAATATTATTGTTTTCTTTTGCTTTTACAAACATGAAATGCAATTTGACTCTTAGTTTTTGTTCACTATGTTTCCAGAGTAAAAATTCTGAAGGAAATCCTCTAAGTACAGGATTCTGGTCCCTCTGATATGCCTTTTTTTATAAGGTTGTTCTTATTTGCATTGGCTCCCTGTCTGGGCTTACCTGCTGGGATGCACAAACACTAGTACCAGAAAAAAGCACAAACATGACCAGAAGTGAGGGCAAAATCACAGCAGCCTGGATTTAGGTTACCTTAAGGTGCAATGAATCTTTACCCCAATATAAGACACAAATAATGTACAAAGAATTTATCCCTACCATAGTAGCATGAAGAAAGCCCTTGGATAAAAACAGAGCAAAACTTTCTGATATAATTTTAGGGTAAGTAAAGTGTGTTTTTAAGCAAAATGGGTTATTGCTTTCTTGTTTTCATTTTTTCACTTACATCTTTTACAAACATTTGGGAGGTTTTGGATACCATGAAAAACTTGTTTTCTTTGCACTTGACTGTAACCTACCTTGAGTCAAGGGTGATTTCAAAGCGTTTAGGTAAGAACGAGGTGTTTTGCACCTTTGGGTGTGCAGATCTACAAAGTGAGCCTCAGGACACCCCAATACCAAGCACCTAGGTGCTGGGGTTCCTAGCCTGGTTTCCAGAGTATCAAAAAGTGCTCTTTAAGATGCCTAATGGAGATTAGACAATAAAATCTATAGAAGCATCCTAAAGAGTAGGCTAAGACAAAGATCAAGAAAGAGGGAATTGTCTCCAGCTGTCAAGCTGTATGAAAAGAAAGCTTTCTTATAGCAGGATACTGCAGACAACACGTGAACACCAAGGGCGTTTTGGGGGCAAGACACCATTTTTGTTTGTTATGAATGTAACATAAGGAATGGTTTATCCACAAGGACACGAATACAAAGGACATCGTTCTAAAGAATTAGCAGGGTGTGAATTTGCAGAAGGAAAGCGCTGAACAGAAAAGATATGGCATAGTAAAGGATTGTAATCTAAATGAAAAGCTGAAGTTAGAATAGTATGAACTGAGAAATGTCTCTCGGTGGAAGACAGCAAAAACAAGTAGTTGGACTTATTTAAATGATATCTGGAATTCAATCGAATGGCCTATAAAGAGCAGAGTGCTCCAAAAGGCTAGAAGGCACTTAAAATTATGCTAGATGAGCTGCTGGGAAAGCCTTTGTCCCTGAAAGAATAGCCTCAGGTTGAGACAATCGTGAATGGTATAAATTAGCCCATGATATGGAACCCTGGAAGTCTTGGAAGTTGACTGACCCAGAGGCAAAGCAACTCATCCAAGAGACCAAGTGATTTTGTCAGACTCTATTCAAAATGTAACAAAGGATTATGTAAGTGAGGAAGAAAAGAAGTTTATTTGAAGAATAAAATAATAGCAGATGATCACAGAGGTCTTCCTTTAAATTTGCTTAGGGACCACACTAGCTTTACCACCTGCTTAAAAAGGATTTATTAAGAAAGGGTAGAATCTCCCAGATCTGTACTCCCAGAAACTCCAGAACTTCAAGAAACAGGACAGATTAGTTTCAATATATTATATACCTTTTAAATATGGGCAGCTCAGGCTTGGAATAATGAAGAAACTCATTCAGAGTCAGAAAAGGACAAACCCAAAGAGCTTTTCTATGTTAAAATTAAGTTAATGACAACCCCACACATGTACCTTGTCGGACTTAAACTTGAGCTTCTTCCACGTACTGCATGCAGGCACATTTGCATAGGATTTATTTAGACAGACAAGAGCAGGTACTCTTCATCTCACTTTTTCAGAAAAAAAAGATTGAACGTTCCTGCTTTTTTTTTTTTTTTTTTAAATAAAAATGAAGTGCTTCATACAAAAATGTGACTGGATTTATACCTTGTAGCAATATTAGAGTAATGTGGATCTTGGAGATTTAAAAAATATGAAGCTATTTTCAAAAGTGGTATTCACCAGATTGAATTCCTGGAATCATTCACCATAAGGCATGTTTTTCAGTACCTGATCCTCCTCATGGTTATTCTCCTATTTACTTAAAATCTGGAGAGAATTAGTAGGCCTATAAGCTACACATACAAAATCAATATATTATCCCTCTGCTACTCAGTTTTCCTCTATTTACACAGCCAGGAATTGCATATGTCCTTTTTCCCAGGATATTGCAATGGCAGCTGAGATTCAGCTAATTATTCACTGTAATTCCCCAATATTATACAGTTTGCTACTTAATATAATTATTTATCTTGATGGGATGGCTTACACTCAGTGACCCTATGGCTACAGATATGGGCAATCTGACCAAATTTCAGAATTCTCCATGACTTCATTTTCTACTACAGGTATCTCTGAATCTTGGCGGACACTCAACTTCATTTTAAAAAGACGTAGGTTTTTAACTGCATATTTTTTTTCAAATTAAACTGTTGAAAAGAACTTATAAAAATTATTTTGTGTGTACATACATATCAAAATTACATGTGAAGACACATATTAGGAACTTGTGATGTTAATGAACACTTTTCAGTACTTTGAAGGCAGATTCCCCTTTCTCATCTCTGCTTTACAAATATAATTCCTAAATGCTTAAATAGAAATTCAGCTTGTTGAACCAACACTTCAAATTGAATGAAAGGAGCCAGCTTGTCAGAAGCACTTGTAGTGTGAAAAGTGCTCTGAATAGCATTTGCTCCTTTCTGTTCTCCACTGCAACTTCCACCCATGGCATTTTACACTATGCTTAAAACGTAGAACTAGAATCACAGGGAAGTGATAACAAAACATGTTGAACTTCTGTGTTAATCTCTCAGCTTTCACCTTCTTTGTCCACAGATTGTCCAAATGACAGATGGACAACTGCCAAATGGACATCCCTTTTGTAAAGGTCACAGTTAGTTTCCTACTCTTAAATGAGCAGAAGGTGGTTCCATAGTCTCAGAGATCAAGACAATGGCAACTGTTCACAATACAAACCAGGCAGAATTTATAAATCAACTGCACAAGGCTTATTTTTAGTAAATAGACAATGATGAAGCTAAATTTGCCTAGATAAATAGCGATTATATTGGGTATAAGCCCTTTCTGATGCGTGCATGCAAGCTTCATTAATATTAATGAAGACACCTATGCCTTGAGAAGACACAATCATTGTTCACTGAATGAAATGCTCTACCTAATCCTCAAACATAAAGATACAAAGACAGTAATCACTTATTAGCTCATTGCATATAGGCTGGTGGAAATAAAGCACTGCTATTTTAGCAGCCCTCTGACGGAATGCCCTGATTGTAATCTCCGGAAACAGTGCCCCTTGCAACCATTTCAAAGCAGTTAAAATCTTATTGGCATATTCAAAGTACCTACTGCTGACAGGGCTTGCTGTCACTAAGAAACCAATGAAGTGATTTGCATTTGGAGTGTGATTGTGAAGCAGAAACATAATACACTGTGATTAGGAGACTGAGTGAACCACTTCTAAAAAGAAGAAAGAGCACAGGATTAAAACTTAATATGACATATATTTTGGGTTCACTGTTCCTACTGCAAAGTCTATTGCTCCAAAAAAGCCTGAGAGTCCACTACTACATGTCCAGTTCCAATACAGAGCTAAGCTGATGGGAACCTAGACCCTCTGCTGAACTTGATAGAACTATATTGGTTTATATCACTGACAATCTGGATCAAGATTCATAGCTGCTATGTGTTGTGAGCAAAGTAACGTGGAAGCTACTTAACTTGTATTTGACTGCATGATTCAGCTTTAGAAATAATTATTTAGTTTTGGTGCTAATAAGAGCATATCCTTGTGAATGAAGCTGGTTGTACCTGCAAGAACTGCGGTAAGGACTTGACTTTATACGTTCGTATGTTTTTTCCCCCAAAGGAACAGTCATCAACACTCAGATGCATAACGTGTGTTTTGTATATGAATCAAAAAAGCAAACAGGTACAAAAATTCACCATTACCCTCTTTGTAGATCAGTCCTTTGACACAGACAGGACATAAACATTATGATTTATTCTCAACTAGAAACACTTTTAAAGTTCCACCCCTTGATAGATGGCATAAGTTTATTGCTTATTTATAATCTGCCGCGCATCATATATTACCCTCCCTTAAAGTGTGAGTGAATGGGTGGTAATGCAGGGGTCCACGCTGGGTTTTTCTGGCTGCTGCTTCTGGGGCCGATGTAACCCGCTGAAAGGAAGAGGGGACTGGATGGGTCTTCTTCTGCATGCAGCTGAGACTGGGGCTGGGGGTGAATGGGTGACTATTTTTGCACTGGGGCAAGTGAGACATTCAGACTGGTAGAATCTATAGTTCAAGCAGAGAGGAGGAAATTGCTAAATAAAACAAGGTATAAAAACTAGGTGTCACAAGTAATAAGGATAAAGGAACTTTTCCAAAGACCCTGAACAGATGTAATGAACTTGTTGCCAATGAGTTGCTGGACTGAAAGCGTGGAGGAAATAACCACCCCTGCAAGGTACAATCCTTTGATTGTTATCTTACCAAGCTGATTGCAATTTCATTATTCTAGCGGATGTTTTAGTAGGACTTTGCCTCTGAGATTCAAGGTCCTTTTGGGGACACTTGCTTTAAAAGCAGAAGGTGCGGTAAGATCTATGTCAAATCTTCAAATCAGTTTGGACCCTGCCGTATCTCTCTTGCTCTAAAAGCAAGTCTTCTCTTAAGCAGTGTTTATAGACTAAGTGAAACTTTAAAAGTCATGTCTTTACAGCCATATTCACTGAATGACTGAGCTTGAGCCCTAGGATAAAATACCAGTACATCAACTCCTATTTCAATGTATTCTAGCCCTTATCATATTACGTGTTCACAGCCCACTGCCCCTCCTTCCTCTCCACAGTGAATCACTACTTTTAAACACTTCCACGCTAATAAGGCATCACCAGAAAGTGTTGCAGGACCCAAGATGACAGGGCAGTGCTCCCTGAGGGACAAAATTCAAGTGCTTCATTGTGTTTTCAGGCTTTGACATATGAGTACAAAGCAGTTGGAAATGTATATTGGAGTTTGAAACTGTGTAAGCTGAAGGGTATAGCTTGCCATTGAGTTCTCATATTCAACAATACGGTTAAATTCTAAATCCCCTTTGTAAGCTCACACTTATGCACATATACAAATCAAAATGTTTTTTCCTTACTACTACTCAAAGTGTTAGCAAGCAACAGAGGTTAGGAAATACTAACATCATTCACTAGAATGGGTGCTGCTGTCTCCTCCCTCAGCAGCATTTCCCAAAAAGTAAGAAATGTTCCCTTTACCAATATGGCAAGAGCAATATGTTTGGATATTGCACTGCTTTTCAGTCTCATCTTTACTTCTAAAAACTGCATAGGTTTTTAGGTGTCAACGTTACGGTTTCACAGAAAATAATCAAAATATGCAAAAGTTACCTGTGTAACCAATGCCTGTTTGTGTTTGTAAAGAACCCACAGAAGCAGTCCGGAGATGTGAATTCCCCACTGAGAAGAGTATGTGCTAATTCACATGACAATAATGTAATGATACCCTCTGGCAGTAGTCACAGGATGTATTTTCTTTTGGGAAAGCCAACAGGAAAGATTTCCATCCTCCTGCTATGAGTATATGAGTATAGAGTATAGATGATTCTATATGAGTATAGAAAAAATTTAAAAGAACAGAAGAAAAGAAAGAAAAAAAAGGTACTGGACCCCAATTAGCAAAAAGGCAGCAAGCAGAGTACTTTATATGTGCTGGAGGTCAGCGGGAGTCAGCTGGTTCCACTGATGACAACAGCAGAATTCCTACTGACTGCACCTTTACATCTGAGCCAGCAAAACGCCCTTGTGGCCAAGAAGGCCAATGGTCTCTTGGGCTGCACTAAAAAGAGTGTGGCCAGCAGGTCGAGGGAGGTCATCCTCCCCCTCTACTCTGCCCTGGTGAGGCCACATCTGGAGTGCTGTGTCCAGTTCTGGGCTCCCCAGTTCAACAAAGACAAGGAACTACTGGAGAGAGCCCAGCGGAGGGCTATGGAGAAGATCAGGGGCCTGGAGCACATCTCTGATGAGGAAAGGCTGGGTCTGTTTAGCCTGGAGAAAAGAGGAGTGAGAGAGGATCTCATCAATGCTTAAAAATATCTAAAGGGTGGGTGTCAAGAGGATGGGGCCAGACTCTTTTCAGTGGTGCCCAGCAACAGGACAAGGGGCAATGGGCACAAACTGGACCACAGAAAATTCCACCAGAACGTGAGGAAAAACTTCTTTACTTTGAGGGTGTCAGAGCACTGGAACAGGCTGCCCAGAGAGGTGGTGGAGTCTCCTTCTCTGGAGACATTCAAAACCCGCCTGGACGCGATCCTATGCAACCTGCTCTGGGTGACCCTGCTTTGGCAGGGAGGCTGGACGAGATGATCTCTAGAGGTCCCTTCCAACCCCGGCATTTCTGTGATTCTGTGATCTTTTTCTGTTTTGTTTTTGGTTTTGTTTGTTTGTTTTTTAAACAGAACTGACAAGCAATTTTTTGTTTTCAGCTACGTTAATATACTGGAGCATAGACTTGGGGAGCTGATGACGGAATGTGGTGATATTTATCTTATAATGCCATGCATGGTGTTGCTTTTTAACATGATGATTCTGTGGAGACGTGGCAGTGTTTTAAATGTCATTATATTTAAATGTCATTATACCATATTTGCCGAACTATACTGCTAACTCCAAATCTATAGGCCTTACCAAACTGCTCACTAGTGTAGCAGCTGCAACAAAAACTACAACCACCATGTTCACTGCTTTTGGTTGTTGAGTTTTTTGGGGGGTTTGGTGTTTTTTTTTTTAAACATCTGATGTTTTATCTACATGTAACGTTACAGGTGTTGAAAATTTGGATTGGTCAGACCGGATCAGAAAAACCCATGAGGCCATTTCCTAGTTTCTTCAGTGACTTGAGAATTCTTGCATTAGGCTTCTCTAAATGACATAGTAGATGTCATTTACTATGACATTACTATAATTTTCTGATAGTCTGGAAGATAGGAAATGTGTACAGTGCTTATACAATGACACGCACTGTCCCATTACAAACGATATTACAGTTTAAACACTCTGTGTAACACCCCCCCGGGTGAAAAGGGAAGGGAGGATGACATAGATTTTTTAGAACTGACAGAGTATCGCTATGTATCAGCTTGTTACTAAAACAGAAAAGTGTATTTCA
This sequence comes from Dromas ardeola, assembly GCA_013398915.1. Taxonomy (NCBI): domain Eukaryota; kingdom Metazoa; phylum Chordata; class Aves; order Charadriiformes; family Dromadidae; genus Dromas; species Dromas ardeola. The sequence continues at coordinate 335,047 of VYZM01003665.1, forward strand.
GAAATACATAGGCTAAAGCTTTTTATCTTGGTCCTTGAATAGCAGCAGGTAGCCCTGCATCTTAGGCCGGCTATCTCACACCACACTTCAGAAACTGCTAAAAATTATAATATGAATGTTGATGACAAGTGTAATGGCCTCTGATTTTAAAAATACACTGTTTCTTACTATATCATTACAAGATGGTAAATCCCTCAATAAAAGAACAGAAAATCTTTCTGTGACGAAAGCAATACCTCAAACAAAAAGCCAGTAATTCAGCATCGTAGTAACTTTCTTCTGTCAATACAATGCTGTAACTGTTTAAAAAAGAGCATAATTATGGTATTAGCTGGGGAGTAAGATGAAGGTCCTCACCACCCACAAAGGGCATGAGTTTAAGATCCAATCTGCACAATGAGTTAAGGAACATAAACTTATTTTTTACTGTAAACTGCTGGACTTTCCATGCAAAAAATAACAGCCAAAAAATCCATGCAACTGCTAAAAACTTTTTCATAAATAGTAAACAAGAAGAAAATAAAATAAGAAATGATCCTCCATTGCCAAGCCACAGCATAACTCTCTAGATTAATACTTTTTCTGGCCTGTAAAAAGATTGAAAATATAGTTCAGGCAGTTATCGGCAGTGGAGAGTTGAAAAAGTCTGGTATAAGTTTTTTAAAATGAGAGCGATTCAGAAAAAAACCACAAAAAACATCAAAGGATATATCTAGGTTTCAAATATTTTATACATGCAGGAAAGAATAGTACGTACATATATATCTCTATCCTAAAATATATAAAAAGAAAAATAACAATAAACAAGGAAGAGATTCTGATTAAAATTGACTTTTAAGTTAAACTTTAGTGTTGTTTGAGAGATAAAGGTATATCAAATGTGCATCAGAATTTCAAACCTGTTCTTTCAAATGCAGATTCTTTTACAGGAGTGTTATTGCTATTCAACTTTCAACAGAAATGAAATACAAAGTTATTATATATATTAAGGAGGAGGAAAATATTTCACTTGAGTTTGTTCTATGACTTCCCCTCACAAAAGTAACACCACAGATAAATAAAATATTAACTTGACTTTTTTAAAATACTCCAGTTTCACAATTCAACAGAGAGTAAGCCCTTTGCTCAGAGATGCAAAGGATCAAAATTAGGGAACCAATATTTTAAAAACTTCTGGTAACTACAAATTATTCTCTAGTATTCTTTTATGTGCACTTCTGTTTGTTTAACATTCTCATTAAAAGAGTGCTATCATCACCACTCCTAGTTTAGATTACAGGTGTGTCTGAAGCAAGATGGAAAAAGGTAGAAGCTTTTTGCTGTTTTGACACAAAATGTAGCATCTCTCACCTAATTCTGGCAGTTTCTGGCTCAATCCTCAGTGTGTTTCCCAAATGGCATTTAGTACTTCAGCAACTTCTCCTGAGAGCACAGACCATCTCCTGAAGGACTCATTTCTCCACCTCCTCCTCCCTTTCCACTAATGTTTTATGGAAGTCATCCTTCCAGAATATAAAAGTGCATTGATCGCAACACTGACTATTTCTGTATCCCTTTATATGATTTATTCTCGCCTCTTTCTTATAATCTCCCAATACCAACCATAGTCTATTATTTTTCATTCAGACAGTAAAAGAAAAGAAATAGTGCCCTACGCTATTTTGTGCTCACACTGGGTTTGAAACCGCCAGTTGTGGAATGCAGTAGTCTTCTGCACAGACAAGGTTCTCAGGATACTGACCTTAAAAAAAAGTTGTAGTAGAGACGGACAACAATAAGGTCTTCTTGGATCCTGGTTTACTATAGAAATCACCGACCTGGAAGAATGTGTGCCCTAAACATGAGAAGAACACCTGTTTTCTCCCCACTGGATTTGGATCACAAAGCAAAAAATAAATGTAAACACACTGTTTACTTCAAACACTGCACACCACCTTGTCACTCCTCCTTTCAAATCCTTCTTCCAAAGATCCTATGACTTTAAATACACAGAAACTCTGTCTCAATACCTAACAGTAAACTGGTAATTCAGAGTAAATCTTGATAGACTCTACCAAGCTAAAGGAAGATCAGTCATAAATGAAATACTGACAGAGAGTTGGTTAGTTTCTAAGCAGAAGTGATTACAAATATTCTCACAGGCTGTTGGAGAAATAGATTATTGGGGATTTTTGAGAAAAAAAAGTCTTTGTTCTTTCAAATTGATAGACTTCTTGAAAATGTATCAATTGGAAGGAAGTTTCACTGCAAAGAAATACCAGACCGCAGCGTTCTGCCCTGAGATTGCGGATGGTCCAGAACAGTTTTTCAGGTCCCTTCCAAGCCTGTACTCTAGCTACTGTTATCCTGATCAGAAGAAAATGTTTCCATTCTGGTTCATAACTAATGTGGTATTAAATTAGTAACTTAATGCAGATAAAATTCTATCTTAACATTTGCTTTTATCTTTGTGGAACTAGAGCACATAATGATTCTTAGCAGACCCCTTAACACCTTTTAGTTGTTTCCCCTATATCAGCTTATTGATACTGAAATCTGAATTAAGCATTTCTACATTTCCAACAGAGTACGATTTTTAGATATTCATTACTCCTAATGATACAGAGTAGAATGTGATTAATTCTCCTATTTAATTTATTTAAACACATTAGAAGCTTTAGTGGTATTGAGGAAATTTAATGGCAACAAACTGCTTTGGAAAAAGAACGATAGCAGAACGTTACTGATTCTTGTGTTTTTTTCGGAATAAATATTTTTTTTTCTTGGAATACCTGAGCAAGGAAACACTACCAGAATTTCCTACAATTATTCTAAAAATGGCTGAGAAAGGAGAGATAATGGTAAGGAAGCAGCACTGGCCTCGGGTGCATTAACACTAGAGTTGTCTGAAACGTTTACTATCAAAGCTAAAAATATCTAAACCACATAAAATTACAACTCTTACAATTTCTTTGTAAAGTATCTAGATGGATGGTACTTAGTGGTATTCCTTGGATATACCTACAACTAAACTTAATCTTCCTGCTATTTCAATGTTGGACTGAATATTTTGTTAGTGTTTTCAGAGACATCTGTAAAACATGCCAATTTTGCAAATTAAGTATGGATTATGCAATAAGAAATTACTCTGAACTAAGCTACCTCCCATCAAGTGTTCAAAGACCACCAAAATGGGTCATTTTGACAGATGCGAGGCTTCTTCGGACCATTTGTGCAGTATCTTCTAGCAATTGAAAACATTTCCAAACTTCAGTTTGAAACAGTCTTTTCCGTTTACTCCTTTCTCCTTCACACTGTCACTTTTGATGAATAAGTATTTTCCTACAGAAGAATATTCTCCAGAATACACCAGCCTACCTCTGCTTACCGATCTCGTGAGAAGGGGCAAAATCCAAATTAGAGCCTGCTTCACTTAGAATTTTAAAAAAGTTCCAACCAGGCAGAGCATACCCACCGATCTGAAAGTCAGCTCCATTGCGGGAGCCCTATTAGAGTGAAACGCTCTACAACTCTGTATAAAAATCTTGACTTACAGACACCCTGTTTGTGAAACTCTTCCAATCGCATTTGCCCTGTCTGAAATGTACCTGCCTGCTCTGAAGACAGATAGCTTTCTATAAATTCATAGTGTCCAATTCTGTTTAGCATGTGGCAACCATTTTAATTATAAACTATTATTTCTATATAACCTTCTGTAGTTAACTATATTTTAGAAGTAGTGCGCTAGCCAATCATTTTCAAAACTTTTAAGGCAAAGCAACCCAATTCCCATGCAGTTCTGACCACAGAAAATGTCTTCAGCCTAGTAACTTTGTTCTGCAAGATGCAGGAGAGTCTGGCACCTATCCAACAATATACATGAACTCCAGCTTAACTTCTGATAGATGAGTAACTCTATGAAAGCCAAAGACTATTTATGTGCTCATAGTTAGGCAGAGTACAAGCTTTTAAAGGTTTCAAAGGCTCTTAATTGAATAGCTGTACTGCCACACATAATACCCTTGAAATGGGAGTATTCATTTTCATGAGGACTCTCCATAGAACTAAAAGTTTACAGAAGTAGGCTGTTTGTTCTCATGAATTTTATTTGTATGCTGTGAATAATGTCTATTAATAATACACTCTGCTTAGTGTGACTGATATAGAAATAAGAGCTTCTTGTATGACTCAAGGATTGCAGAATCAGGTCCTTCCTTTTGTTGTGCTGTATTAGCAGACAAACAAGAAAGAAAGAAAGAAGTTGTTTTCAAAACCAGTGGGGAATGTGATAGCCTTTCTTTTTAACCTTGGATTTATTCACTTTGATGTTGAGTGTATATAAGATTAAGAAATGCTCAATCTCTTGACTATTAAACTCTCTACCTACTTGTAGCTGATGATTCATGGCTTATTGTTTCTCTAATAGTTCACAGTTAATTGGTATGGTGAAGAATTAAAGATTAACTGTCAAAATGTAAAAGTGTCAGGACTTTTTTTTTAAGAGAAAGAACAGAAAATATCTGCAGATGAAGAACCACTATCTAAATATCCTCACACAATATCTACACAGCTACAAAATCAACCTTTATACCATTGCACAAGTGAGAATGCTTTTAAATAAGGCAGTTTCAATTTTATAGCATCCCATAACTTGCAATCAGCAGCTCTTTAATAAAACTGAAATAAGCACCTCACAGTCAATGGGTATTTCTTGTATTTTTTTGCACAACCAAAAATAGGATTCACATTAAATGGAAAATTGGGTCATGCTTCAGCACACAGTAATTTGACCTAAAGATAACATTCCTATCCCACAGTTACAAGATGTGCCTTTCAGACAATGAAAACATTTAAGAACTACAATTTTAGGTAGTTTGTATAACGTAAAAATGTCTGTCACGCTCCTGGAATCCAAAATATAATGAAACCTTTCAGTCTTGGCTGTATGTAGCACCGTGTCCCCGCAGAACAGACAGCAGTATTATATCATGGCATATGTTGGCGTAAGAGCACACACCAGGAAAAATGGTATGTCTGATTTCATCTGATGGTTTATTTCTTACTAATAACCTGTAGCAAAACTGAACTTACAATTCATAGGAGGAAAGACAAGTGCTTATTGGTGCCTGGCAGCACCATGAGAAAAGTCCTCGATTCTTTGATCATGGCAAACTTTGTAGCACCCTGAAGGCATGTTTCACTCAGCTCAGGTAGATCAGGCAGTACTTAGATCAAGAAACAAAACACGGGTCATTTACCAGGTACCAATTACACTGGGTTGCAAGCCAGTCACTGGCATGTTTAGAGGAGAAAAACTCAGGGAAAAAAAATAGCAAAAAATACTGCTAAGAATAATGGTGCAAAGAAAAATAGGATAAAAAAGACTATCAGTATTACAGATAACAATAATGTTAACATCATTTGGATATAATTTACTGTTACCTTCACTTTACCATTTTCAGCATTTAAATCTAGCTCTTTCAGCTGCAGTTTAACAAAGCATAGAACCTACTGTCCATAAATATCAACACAGAGCTATATCTTATGAAAATGATAACTTCCTGACAGCCTGGCCTCCCTCTGCTGCCTAGTAATGAGTGAGTTGGACACCACCTGACAGTTCAACCTCAGATAAATATTTCAAACATATCATGCAAGAGATTCACAGATCAATCCCCACCTCCAAGAAACCAGTGGAGTGAGACAGAAAGCCATTTTGAACTGGTGCACCAGAGCGGAACACAACCAGCAGTTTTGTTGGGTTTTTTGGGGAGGGGTGTGTGTTGTTTTATTTTAACCTGTGCCAGTGTAGAATGATTAAAGGTAAGACTCTGATCTGTGGATTTGACACCTCAATGCTAGAACACGTCCTGCCACATAAACAAATATGCACAGTAAACTCCCATTATATTCACTGTAAAATGCTCTGACATAGAATTAACATGCTGTACACTGTCTACATACCACTTTGAAATGGCTTCATAAAAGTCCCTCAGACAGTAGCATGCCAGACTTCTGAATCTTTCTGCAATCCTCCTCCTTCCATACACAAGACAGGCACATATTGAAAAACAGGAATCGGAGACTAATATACTCCATATGTTTCTCATTAGGTTTGAAGTCCATGAAATAAACAAGTGAATTATCTTTTCAACAGCTCTCTGAGAAAGGGAATTTACTTACAGATATGGAAAATGGTTGACTCCATAGTTAAATAATTTGAACCAGTCAGTACAAGTCTGCCAACAGAGAGAGAATTAAAACTATTGGAACATTTTCCAGATACAGTGGAATACGCCTTACCCAAAATTTACCTTAGACCAATGGCTCTTTAGAGCTGAGTAATCAGAGCAAAACTATGCTCAACAAGACTGAAAATCAAGCTTTTATCCATGATGATAGAAAAAAATGGCTCAGCCAAAAATATTTACCCACCTACACTGCTGAATTCATGTGAGTATTAGGTAGAATGCACCATCTTTTAGGACTGCAAAGAATCATGGACTAAAATAAGTCTGTAGGCCAAAGTACTCTCATGATGGATAACCACATACTGAATCCCAGGGCCCATCATACAATTTTCAGACATTCTAAATAATGACATCCATCTTGTTGGCTATGCCCAGGGTAACTACTCCCACCAGTCTTTTCCCCATCCCTGCATACAGTGCATACCTGAGAACTACGCCACTGGAACTGAATACAGCCTTCTGCACATCAAATTTATCCTGCTGAAAAGCTCCTGTCAGAGAAGATGTCGCAAATGTGGACTACAGCAGAAGCTCATACTTTTTACAGGTTATGTGAGGACACACCTACTCCCCAACTTGGCCAGGCTGCTCCTGAGCTAGGATCTCACCATGATACTGCATATGTCAGCATGCTTGGAGCTAGATTAGGAATCTCTGCAATTCACTCCATTATACTACGTAGACAGATGTGAAGGAATTTCCCTACTCCCTTTTAAAATCTATTTTAAAATATATATATCATCTTACATTCCAAAATAAAAATTAGACACGGTCATTTATACTGCATAAATTAGGAACAGGATATGGCACTGGCAATTAAACAAACTCTTATAAGCAATGAATAGTATGAGAAAGGAAAAAAAAAACCACACATGAGGATGTAAGTTTAAAAAAAAAAAAAAAAGAAAAGAAAAAGAAGAGAACTGAGACTAATTATCTGTATTTAAACATGTGAAGATCTTACTGAGTCTACAAGGTTGAGATCTTGTTCCCTAATCAAGTGCATCAAAGGCATTCCCCAAGGCTCACAGCAAAACTGCAGAACATCCATACAAATCATTTTGATTCAAGAAAGCCCCTGAAGTGGAGTGAGTTTTCCTATCCTCTGCCATACTGCTACATAGCACAATGTTCCTGGAGGTGTATAGTTCTATACCATAAGGCTTTGCAGATTCACAGTGACATTCTGAATGAGCTCTTTATTTTTGTTGTACTTTAATTATTAAGAGGGCCAGACTCTGCCCTGATTCACAACCTCTTGAACACCATTGACTCCAGAGTGTAAATTAAGTCAGATTTTGGCCATCATTTGGTAAGCACTATATAATTTAATGTTCTTCAACCTTCAGAATGATTGAAGGACTTAATTTACTAATAATTAACTGCATGAAGCCTCTTTAAGGGGTGATACTGAGTTTAGTACTAGTTTAAGGGGCTAATATGTAATACGTAAGTAGTTGTATACAAGCCATACACTTTCAACCCTTTGTTCTGACTGTAAAATGTCAATTGCTCTCATTCTGGTTTTGGTTCCCCTCCCATTTGCTGCTGCCTCAAAAACCATGCTGTGAATTTGTAGCTGCCATAAATGCTCAATGTAAGATCTAACTGCAATGCTGTCAGAATTCTGGGGTTAATAGTTTTTAAACCAACATTTTACTTACACTTTTTCCTTTCTTATGTCAAAAATTAGTATAGGCTTCAATATCACAATCATAACAAATGCATAGTAACTTGCAGAAAATCATAAGGAGTTGTTGCACCCTTCCAATTTTTTTTCTCAAAAAAAGGAAAGATTCATAACATTATTCCCAGTAGCGGAAAAAATGTCACTGTATCAGTCATGGCTTATTAGAAACTTGATTCAGAAGCTTCAACCTCTACATTCATTTATTTTTTTCAAAGAGAGAGAGTCAAATAAAAAGATAAATAAGATTATCCATATTTTGTTTCAGTTATCATCATGTTATGGAATAATCACTTAACAAACTTAGATTGCTCTTCTAACACACAGTAATCAGCTGGCACAATCAATGCTTGATTTTTTTCTTTCAGTCTTTAAGTTAATATGCAAAATTTTGCTGTGCCCAATTCTAGAACAACTAATAGCACTCAGCTGCACCTAACAAACTACAGATCTGGCACTTAAGAGAACAAAGTGCTACCAATTCCACACAGAGCTCAAAACTTGCACACAATTGCTAAGACAACATGGGTATGCGAAAAGTAACACCTAAAAATCAGTTATCTGAAACACAGGCTCTACAGGGATGTAATTTCTTTATTTTCTCATTTTTATTTCTTCATGTAAAAGCTACTTTTACTTCTCGGGAATGTAAAACAAGCCTCAGAGCTCTTCCTTAAAAGAGAAAATACAAAACCTGCTGCCACTAGGTATCTTGGTAGTATATTATGCTGTTCTACTAATAGCACTGAAAAAGAATCTAGACGTTTGAAAGCTGGTGTAACATTTAAGTGGAAGTGAGAAGTCTGCGTTATGTTGCAGAATAAAGCACAGCTAAAACATTCATTTGAGGGAGGTTTCAACTTTTGCTGAATGGCGCAATCCCACCATCCCACCCCACCCTGCCAGCGAGCAGGCTCGGGGGCACGAGGAGTTGGGAGGGGACACAGCCAGGACAGCTGTGCCCAAAGGGATATCCCATACCTTATGATGTCATACTCAGCAATAAAAGCTGGAGGAAGAAGAAGAAAGGGGGGACGTTATGGCGTTTGTCTTCCCAAGTAACCATTATGCATGATGAAGAGCAAATGGCTAAACATCTGCCTGCTGATGGGAAATAGTGAATCAATTCCCTATTTCGCTTTGCTTGCGCCTGCACCTTTGCTCTACTTATTAAACTGCCTTTACCTCAACCCACAATGCCCCGTCCTGCTCGGGAGAGGGAGTGAGCGGCTGTGTGCGGCTTAGCTGCCTACCGGGGTTAACCCCCACCAAGATGTCTTCCTATACATCATTCTTGCATGATGACATAACAAGTAACAAAACCAGCTAAATCACCGATAAGTTTGGATTTGAATTCAGATCCTCAAGTCTTGTACTTTAACATTTGTGTTTTTAAATTTACACTGTAGAGGTAAGGTTTCTTTATTGCTGTACGTTTCCTCTTAATGTCTGAATAGCGACATGGCTTGGTTTTGTCACCTAGGCTTACAGTAAAGACAGTCACTTGAAAAAAAACCCCATGCTATCAAAGTTCCCAGAGATAATGGTAAAGAGTGACACAGAACATACTAACAGGACAAAATGTAGGTAATTTTGGGAACTTCTAAAAAGCAGGTCAACGTGGTCCCTTCCAAAACACAGGGTTCAAAACCGTCACAGGCAGCTAGGTATTGATACACATCTGCTCCCTCAACCCCATTGTGGGGAAAAAAGTGTTGGGATGTTCCAAAGGTATTATATGGGGAAAATTTAAGGATTGTCAACATAGACTACTCTACTCGGTACCAACACTATCATAACAGCTCAGACACTTGCCTTAAACCCCGCTTGGTGCCACCCTCAGATCAGCCCCTTTGTCTCTACTGTCTCCATTCCCTACCTTCTCAGTTTCTCAGCATTAATAAAAGTATCACAGCACTAGAAGCGTGGAAGGAATAGGACTAAAAGGATGTCACATTATCCCTTTCCCTGGGCTAATGTTAATTCCTATTCTCCCCAAAGTACTGGAATAGATTTGCTGTCAGTGTGCAGCCAAGGGAGTCTGTGAGGCCCTGGAGAGATGGAGTTAGGGAGACTGTTGTACTTTGGTTGGGAGTCATTCCCCCCAGGAATTGTGGAAGAAGAGCTTGTCCATACACACACATGTGCAAGTTGAGGCCAACAGGGATTTACAGAAAAGGTTTCTTTTCAGGCACAAAACCAGAGCATGCCCAGTTAGTTCAGCAGCATCTGTATCTCTTAATGAGTTTGGAAAATCAGACCACATTTTCCCCTAGAGGTAAACTCCATAAGCCTGAAGCTGAAAATCAGTGGCAAGTACATCAAGTAAAAATGAAGTACATTTGTCTTATGAAACATAGAATCATAGAACACTTTGGGTTTGAAGGAACCTTTAAAGATCACCTAGTCCAACCCCCTACCCCATGCAGTAAGTTCAAAAATACGGGACACACACACACACCCACACACACACCTTCATGAATGCAAGTATCTCCCATAGAATCAACGTAAATATTTCCTGGAAGGGGCCTACACTCAGTAACCTGATTCAGAGTCTGGATCAGCCTGCTTTCAAACTTCAGCTGCACTTGGGGATGATTTGTATACAGTTGCATTCCTCTGCTTGAAAAATAATATATGAAAAAATTAATGTAGTAAAGCTTCCTAGCTCTTTTTATTTTCTTGTTAGAACTGAATAATTAAGAAAATGAAAAAAAAATAAAAAGCCTTATAGTTGTACCCCAACAATTTGGAACCATGCCAAAGTCATTCTACTGTGGAGAAAGTGAAATACGTAGTTTTAAAAAAGCAGATTACATGCCGGATGAAGAGTTCAGGCCCATCAAATAAATGGACAATCTGTTAATTCCTCTGTGTTTTTTGCAAAAAAATGGAAAATCTAAATTAATCCATCTAGTGGATAGATCTCAGACAAATGAAGGAAACAAGAGCACCAATTTACACACCAGAAAGAAAAATAATTTTCATCTGCCGGTCCATGCACAATCACATAATTCTTAGAAAGACTTTCTTATTTCCTGTTACTTAACCTTATTGTGCAAAACAGTTACATCTCTCTAACTATATTGCAAATAAAGAGCGATCTTTTTTTTTAGTATTTTAAAAGCTTAATCTTTTATCTTTTGCACTTCAAAAATGTTAGCATCATTCTACAGACAACCATCATTCAAACTTCATCTTCATCTTTGCCTCCAGTGTTCTCTACAACACAGATTTATCCTATTGTACAAATCAAAAAAAGGCAGAGAGATGAGAAATAATTTCAATGTTTACAGTAAATTTGGAGACCAGCTGAATTTTATTTTCATTTGGGGTAAAATTCAGGACTGCTAACAGATTGAAGTCTGAGCTTAAGTCAATGGGAACTGCTGACGCTCAGCATGTTAAAAAAAAAAAATAGCAGAGAGTTATAAATTGGTCAAAAAGTCCCCCAAACTAGTTATAGTCCCAAGGAAGGCTTAGGGAACTAGCTGAAGGTTACACAATTCATCACTGGCAGAGTGCTGATTTTAAATCCTATTCATAAAGTTGTACTGTCTCAACTCTGTAATTTTGTGTGTGGAAACACCGAAGAAAAACCCTTCACGGTCATTCTGTTTTACTTTATCTCTTCTTCCCATGGAATGGGGAAGGGGTGGACACAAAGAACAGGGATACAATATGTTGCCTTGTTTAGTACCCTCAACCCAGTCCTGACTTTTCTAATGGTTTCATACAGAAGACTCAATCATGGTCATTTCTGTCCCCCATTGTAAAGGAAGTAGTGAAAATAAGCTTTGCAAAACTGTGAACAAACCAATAACCCAGTCTTATGTGGCAGAGTTCTATGCAAGAAACTAAGAAATTATTTTTAAAATATTTTTCTTACTCAGATAAGCTTTGCTGTAGGCGCTCAAGAGCCAAATAGGAAAATATCTCCTCATATGATTATGTGCCTGTCCACTAACAGCCTCTGCAAATGAACACTCAGATCTTCAGTATGATCTAATCATAATTGTAGAGCTAATTTTGTGAGCGAAGAACAAGTTATAAATATGCAAGTCCTCTGAAATTTTTCCCCTTACTCATCTATTTCTTATTTGGATTAAGTATAAGACAGCTATTACAGAGAACTGCCTTACTTTGCTCAACTAACAATGTACTCTTAAAAGAATCTTTTTGTGATGAGCAAATATACAACTGTTGAGCACTGGTTTCTTAGCTCATAGCTAAATTACTTGCTTGATGTATACACACACATTATGGCTCTACGTTTATAAATTTTAAAATTATCAGTCTTCAGAGAGTGATCATTATCTTGCTGAAGTCCTATAAAAATAGTTAACATTTGAAGCATAAGAAAATACAAAGAGTTAAATCCACTGTAAATATATGGTTGGCCTCATCTTATTTATAAATGTTCTTCAGTAAGAAAGCAGACAGTTTCTATGAGTATTCAAGTGCATTCTCTTTTCACTCTAGTGCAATTTAGCTAAAATATCCCCTGTGTCTTCAAGTAAAAATAATACTTCGCGTCACAGAAATATTTATATGCAACTGCAAACAGTGGTCCTTTCACATATATACCATACTCACTTGAATGAATCGCACATGATACAACAGGTAAAAGGTATTTTAGCTTCATAAACAATAGTTAGAATTGCAACCTTGCTTTATATTTTCTTAGTGGTTTTGTAATGCATATACCATAATTAATTTTTTTATTTAATTCATTATCTAAGAAGTGATTGTTTCCATATGCAAAAAAACCCCAAAATTATATAGACATACTGACTCTCAAGGAGTTTGGCTTATTCTATTAATGCAATGTGGATTAGACTTGCTGCCAGCCAAGCCCAGCTACAGCAGCTGTATCCCAGCCAGCTGTAATCCAACCTGCAGCGTAGCTTTAGAAAAAAATCAGCTTCTGCAGCTCAGTGTGGTAGTGTTTCAGCTTGCACGTTGCTTACAGACTGTCCTAATCTGCTGATGGACCTGTTCAAGAGAATTACTACATACCAGTGTATCAGGCAAGTGGCTATGCTCTTATTAAAGTAAAGAGACGCTTCCCTGAGGAGGTAAGATCAATTAGACGAGCCAGTCACACAACTACGACCAAAGGGGTTGGGGATTTTTTTTGGGGGGGGGACTTTTTTCCCGCTTTTTAATTCCTAAAGCTTGGATCTCATTGAGGAGTAAGCTATAGCTGAAGCTTTGCATATAGTTTGGGAACTTACACTGCTACTGCAGAAAATACTGCAGCTTAACTGAATTCTGCCCTGCCTTATTTTCTACTCACTTATGCAGTAAAGTAAAAAAATAGGGTATGATATTTGCCGCATCTTATAGTATGCAACGACCTAGAAGACAGCTGGTACTGGAGCTTTGCCTTAACTGTGGGGTTTCCCAGGCTGCATCCAAGTGCTGCTGCAATTCCTGAGTGTTTTGTTGCAAGGCTTAGCAAGCACACATTAAACTAAAGATAGCAGGATTCTCAGCTCTAAAGAGATGAAAGAGACCTAGGCCAATATAGCTGTTGAGATTTCTAAGCAGTGTAATTCCATTGATTTTAGTGGCTGTCTTACTGGGGGTATCTCTACCCACTACCTATAGACCAATTGTGAACACAGCAGTCAGAAGAGAAATATTCAGACCACGGGAATTTGAAACCTGGTGATTATGATGTAATTGTGATTATGTTATTTTATTGCTGATTGACTGTATGCCTTTATTTATAGGTTGGTGTTTTTTATAATATTTGAATTATTTTCCAACTCAGACTTGATTTCAGTTGGCAAGCAGGCAGGAAGGAAAAGTATGGAAGGCAGATTTCTCCTCCCCTTTAACTCCCTTTCAAATCTGCTACTGTTTATCATATGCTATTTCCCTGGGATCATTTATGCCAGAAACCAAAATGATACTGTCATTTTAAATATCTGGAAAAATAAAATCATAATAGGAATACGATATACTGTCCTAGTTAAGCACTTTCAAACTGATTTTGACACTTTCAGATTGATTTTGTCATAAATGTGGAAGTCTGATCAGTGGGATTTCCGGGCTTGTGGAATTGGCAGGGTTCAAAACTTCACAACCTGTGAAAATCCCATAGCAGCAAGTGAAAATATTTTCCCTTTCTTTCCATCTCCACTGCCTACTCCTGCATCACAACTCCTGCAAGAAAGTGTCCCTGAAGATGTTTAATATAAGGCCAGGAGAGATTATAAAACACTAACCTCCAGAATTCCGAAATCCATAGAGTGAACTATGAGAAATGCCGAAGTATCCTTTATTTCATGTCAAAAGCTTGGCTCAGCAGAGGAGGATCAAGTGACTAACGCTAGTGTAACCAAAGAATCAATAGTTTCTCTTCTGATCCACTGAATATTCAGAATTAAACTTACCAATTTGTAATTGAATTAACATTTCAATTGGGCCTACTATTTTCCCAAGTAATAAAAACAAACCCCCCAAATAAAAATGCAATCTAAACATTGCTTTAGTTACAAAGACAAACAGAACAAAACAGTGCTGAACCAGACTGTGAAAGTGATGCTCTGCTGAAAATGTAAGTCATTAAATAACCACATTGGAAGAAAAAAAGAAAGTCTCAGCAGAGAAAGATAAAGCTGATAAGACTGATTGTAAAAATCTTTCATTTGTAATAAGGTGTTATTAGTCTCGTAGGCAAAACACTTTGAAAAGCACGATTTTTATTTTGATAATGTCACTTGCTATGTTCGTGTAGGAAATATTCCCCAATAGTCATTTGCTAAAGCTATGTGATGTGGGCATAAATAAATACATCATATTATGAAAGCTGAGATAGTGTCTGTCTGTCCACCTACCATAGAATTCACTTATTGCTTATTCAATATAAAGCCTGCTTCTATGATTTGGCACATCTTTATTCAGAAAGATGGGCTGATTGCTGACAACTTTGATGCAATAAAGACTGCTGCAGCATTACTGGAAGAAAGTCATTTGATAAATGTATATTTTCCATTTTGCTTAAAAGGAATCTATTATAAGTGCAGCTGCTTTCCGAATGAAATTAATGCCGAAGTGAAGCTTCGTATTACAAAGTAAAATGGGACTCGCTCTCTAATATTAGACTGAAAGGCATTGTAATGCAGCAGGAGGATTGAACTTTGACTCCTTCAAGAACACTGATTCATATAATAAAAATGGGAAAAAAGGCTTTAAAAATGCTAACATCCTCTTTTCAAAGCCTAGCAAAGCTGCTGTCCAGAAAACAGAATAGCAAATACAGGTTGTGTGCAACTCCAAAGAAGATATACCCTAAGGAATACTGTAAGGAATCCACATAACAGAATTCTCAAGCTTGTTTTGAAGTTTTTGAAAGACACTGAAACGTACAACTGGGAGGAGAATCTCTCATACTTTTTGCAGTCAGTGGTGATACAGATTTCTTATTTAAATGTGTTTTAACCAAGCTCTACACTGTTTGATTACAGCTAAGATTTACCAGTCCTTTATGATTACAGCTTCATATGTGAGAAGCTCTCCCATCTTTTTAAAGATTTCAAGAATATTCCTGTTCAACACTGGCCATAAATGAGAGAGACTTTTTTTTAAAGTTCTGTTTAACGTGGTTTTTTGTCTCTGAAGCAGACAGAAAACAAGGAACGGGGCTACCTGCTGGGATGTGGGCTTTCAAGGACCATTCTCAGCACTCATAACTGGTAGGAGGGGACCTGGAACCCTCCGACCACTTAATTTGTCACAGAAATTGGAGTGACTCTGTGATGAGAGGCCCAACACAGGTGAGCCAAGAGGCTTGCGATCACTTTACACTTGTAAAACATGCAGAAAGATCATGGCAGAGAATGTCAGACCACCTTTAGCTTGGCTACATCCCAGACATACCACCCAAGTGGTACTTTTTGTCGTGAGGTTTTGAAGCTTAGAACCCGAGAGTGCTGTTTCACCTAATGTATTATCAAAAGTGGGTACCTGGCCCACTGAAAAAAAAACAGGTGTGAAAAGTTGCAGCTTTATTACATGAAAAACTGTACTAATTAAGATGGTTTATTTGTTGACCATGAAGCCTCCTGTTTAAATACATTCTGGAAAATTCAAAGGATTGCAACGTCAGAACACAAGTCAAGAACATTTTAAATTGTAGGGAAGAAAACCAACAGCACTGCTCTTCTTCAGCATGCTTTGCATTTTCTTTTAAGGTGAGCTACATTTTTACAGATCCCTATCCCTTTTTTGCTGGCAAATGTCATGCATTATTATCATTCTAGTAGCTGAGGAATGGGTTTACTCTTCTCAGTTTAGATGGTTTAAGATATGACTGTAAAATGGAACAAGAACATATCCATAAATGTTTACTTGAATCCATGTGTCTCCTGCCCCTTTCTATATTCAGCCAAGTCAGAGAGTTCTCAAGAGAGTGATTTTGATTTTGGTTCTGAATAAAGTCTGTGTTTCTCTTTTCTCTACACTGCAAGTCTACAGAAATCAGTCTCTCTGTTCACATTCGTATATACCCTATAAAATGTTCTCCTCAAGAGCAAGCCCATGACAGACAGGTGCTACCCTGTGAGGGTCTACAAAAATGGAAAGTCATATACAATGCAGCCATGGCTTAAAAGGTGGAACACTTAAAATACGGTATTTTCAGGGATCTTCTTATTTGCTCTGTGAGATTAAGGCCTCCGGTGTTCACACTTTCAATCTTTCTTTCTGCAACCACAAATAAATCTACGGGGTGCAATGGTGTGCTGTGTCCAGGTAACTGAAAAGCAAATCGCAGTTTTAATGCCCCAATCTGCCTAGAATATTGAAATGAGAAGCTGATATAACTTTACAGCACTGTTTCTGATACTTAAATGAATTTACTTAAACAGCTTGAATACATATTTACTTTACTTAGCTTGAATACTGGTATCTGACATTCCCTTGACATCTCCCACGAGCAAAGGCCTTGAAGAACTTGACTTGCCATAAGCATTGGCAGTACACTGAAAACTGGTAGGCATTTGCCTCATTCATTCAGATGTCTGTGATGTTACATAAAAGTATTTCTTAGCTTTTCAAACAGAAATAGCTTTCACTATGTAACTGAAAAAATAAGGAGTAAGATTTATATAAGCATTTTAATCATTAAAAAAAAAAAGCCCTGTCACATCACCAAAACATTTTAATATGATTTCTTGAAAGTGAGGAAGAATACTACATTTCAGGAAAGATTACTTGTTGATAATGAAATGTAAAACTGTTAATTTTGTATATAAAGTTCTTTTAAATTATTTTTAAAAAATATCTTAAAATGTTCAGTTACAAATTATTATTCATAAGTGAAAAATTCCAGTACTCTTTGAACAAGAATTTTGCATTTTTTTCAGCAAAAATTTTAATTGAGGCTATTGAAATACTTTTGGGGAAAAAAAATTTAGAAAAGTCTCGCTGTTTCTGAAGGAAGATGTTTCTTTCCAAGTAAAGTTCACATTCCAGGAGAAAACTTTGTAAGTGAAAAGTAAAAACCAGACGTATTCTGTGGCGTAGCAATACAAACCCTCAAATTAGAGATGATACGCACCACTACGTCTAACTCCAGCTTAGAAACAAGAGTAACTTGTATCCTCTGTAAAGTAGAATTTTACACTGACACAATTAAACTAGTGCCTTCAAACCAAGAATGATGAGGAAGACCTAATATATTTTGTTGAAAATCCCAATCTTACGCAAATTGAGCAGGGCTCTGATTTGAAATATTGTTAAGCTCCTTCTCCAGATTAGTTCTGATTTGCAGTTAAAACTACAACTAACTCCTCTTTGGCATCATCATTCAAACATTGGAATAATTTGCCTAGAGAGACCGTGGCATCTCCACCCTTGGAGATATTTCAGAATTAAACTGGACAAGACAGTGAAAACCTAAGCTAAAGCTAACTCAGTCCTACTCTGAGGAGCAAGATGGACGAGACAACCACCAGAGGCCCTTTCCAATGTGAACTATTCTACCATTCCAAAAGTAAACTAAGATTCTTCTCCTTAACATAGCAGAAAGGAACAGGACAGTAAAACCTCCACACAATATATTTTGGAACACCATATCCCTCTTTCATACAAGTCTCATAATGTGATTTTTTTTCCAGGTTTTAATTAAAACACTGTTTCTTAAAAATAATGAAAGCCTTTCAACTACTCTCTCTTCCTTTCTGGTAAAAAGAAGGCAGGAAGAAAAGTCTATCTTCTATTTTACACATGGATTTCATACTTCCAAATGCTGTGTGTTGAGGTTCCCGTTTCTGCTGAAGAAACAAACTCTAAATGTCAAACTGGTATCTGGATTTGGACTCAGATTTTAAACCCTGATCCCAGGCAGAGATGAGAGGTGTTGCTTCAATGGTAAAATATGAACTAATGACTGGGTTTTGACAGTACTTTTTGCAAATTCTTCCTCCTTATCTCAATTTTACTTTAGAGACAGTAAGGGAAGATAATCTGGATCATTTTATCCAGCTCAATACTAAAATATACTTCAAGAGTTATATTCCAACCCTTTCTTCTCTACTGCTGTTCACTCAGTATTTCCTTCTCAAGCCTTGAGAAATGGAAGCAGCATGACTTTTCCTCAGTCTGTTCTATCACAATTTCCTATTTATCAACATTTTAAACTTTTGAGAGATTCAGACATGATTTTGTTTTTGTGCATTCTTGCTTTTTGTGTCTGTAAAACATTTTGGAAGCAAGGAGAAGTCTTTTTAAAAGAATACTCAACATTTTTCCCTTATTTTGTAAGAAAAAAGCTGTCTTGTATACCATCAAACAGTCCCTCCTCCTTAACAGACTTGTTTGCAAGATCACAAGTCCCAGTGCAGCCACCTCTTTCCAAATGTTATCTTTTGTTTCCCTGCTTTCTTTGTGTTTGTGCTTGCAATAGTCTGTACTTCCCTGCTGGACAGCTGGCTAACTCATTTCTAATATTTAAACGTTTTAGGTTTGCTCTCATCATGACCCTAATACAGTGCATTTAGACTACGCTCAAAGGAGATGAATAGCAAGCCTACCAGATAAATGGCCACAGACTCACAGCCTTCAAGAGACTTATTCACTGGAGTAACAGTATTAGCCCGCAAGGGCACTTTCAAAAGCTTTTCATGTCTTTCTACATTCCTGCTTCCAATCTCTGTCATTACTGGGTGATGGTGCTTTCAGATGGTTAGGGCTTTTGGTCGCTGCCAGCTTGAGAAAGATTCATATTTATGACCTTGAACTGAAAAGCTTCCTATCGCACTTCGGCCACTTGCACCGTTCCTTCCATCTGGCCACTCACATAACATTCAAACTCATTTCCTTTCCTCTTCAGCTTAATCACTCAGTGCTCTTACATTTTGGTACTTGTGACTGCCTACAAACACAAGGCAGCCACCAGGATTGTAGAAAATATAAGACTACTGCTGTAGTTGTTAGTGGCTGTTTTTAATGGCACCATATTCTGTGCTGTACAAGCCAAAGAAACGAGTACTCCATCCCACAGACAATTTACAGCCTAGGGGTCAATGTAACCTGTAATTCACAGCCCAATGACTCACAGTTACACACATGCCTGATTCTACTCTTGACCCTGGTCCAATCATATGTACACACCCGGTATAAAATTCGAGCATTTTATGTTACTGTGCCTGCTTTACTCAATCCCGACTAGATGTACACATAAAGCTCACAGTGACGTGCAGGGGAAAAAAAAAGGTTCCATACTCCAATTCATATTGAGTCTGTATCGCTATGTAAGGCTAATTCATATCAGAAGCATGCATACATGTTTCTGTCGTATTAGCCAGGGTTCACCATACATCCAGATTTATGATTTCCCATTGGCTTTGTTTTGGCTATGAAAGAACAGATGAAATCTGAATTGAGACTAAATTGCTGTCTCAACAACAAAAAAAATACTTAGCATTTAGGGACATCTGGCTTGACAGGGTATCCAGTTAAAGACTATTCTTTAGCATAAAAACAAAGACAATAGACAGAAAAAGCAATAAATCACACCTAGATACACAAACCCTAAGAAACAGGAGATAATAAAGACAACACCAAATATACAATTCTCAGGTCCCTGAATGACGAGCCATTGAAGGAACCATTCAAAGTCTGGAAGAACTGATAAGGAGAAGTGGAAACAAGATTACTGAGTCTCATAGGAATGACTGATTTTATTGCTGGGGGGCTGTGGGACTGTCAAAAATTTATGGGATGTTTTAAGCAGCTTATGGGAACATGCAAAGGAATGCTTAAGACCACAGTGGACTGGGGAGAAGCAAGCATGGGAAGATGGAAAGGAGGATTAATTAAAACAAGACTGATTGTATACAAAGAAGCTGTGGTTCAGTACACTTGTCTGGCCAATAACTGCAGCCTTATGAAACTCCATCCATCTATCGTCTGTGTAACTCCGCTCTGGTATGTTTGCGTGTGTGTAATTTGCTCACAAACTTCAGGCTCAGATAGCCAGTAAGTCCCGGAAAGATGTGAGGCTGGAGATGGAGACGGGATAAATAGGGCTTAGGTTCTGGGCTTGGATTCTGTGTGGATTTACGGTCCAGTGTAGGGCTTAAGACACCCGAGGAAGTGAGAACTTCAATCAAGCTGCAGTAGCTGGCAAGCAGGAGGAGACTAAAAAAAACCCAAACTGGAGATGGACAGACCGAGAATCAGGGCATCAATTCTGCATGGTTTTATAGCCTAGGGTTTGAGGGCTCTGCAAATATGAGAGTGACTGTGAGTCGTGACAGAGAGAGTTTATAAATATATATTTGTATATATATGTGTATATACACACGCACACACTAAATACTCAACTTCCTAATGATTTGGAGAGGAGGAGCAGGAGTGGGCTGTGCCGTTTATGTTCATGTAAGTGCTGTGGGTGCCAACAAAGGCAATGCGCTGTGTTGATCTATGTACCTGAGCATGTGAATGATATGTACGTGTGTATGTGCACATATGCATCTCTTGGGAATACATACACATACACACGAGCTGCAAACGGGGGCAGCAGGAAACAAACCGGGAAGGAGAAATCCAGACTCTCACAAGATCCTCAGACAACTTTTGATTTTTGTTACAAAAATGCAAAAAGACAGTTGCTCCATAGTTTTCTGTGAAACAGCAAGAGCCTGTTTACACTTGTAGCAGGCCCCAGAATTTTTCCTCATATTCAGTTTTTTCTAACTATACAACTGTAAATTTTAAAGTTCAGCCTTGTTTGTTGATTTGTTCTACACTTTCTATGTTCAGCAACTCTAACAAGATGAAGTGGAAATAAAACAAACACACTAAGAAATTAATCCCTTTGTTCCAAAGATAGCAATCAAAACGCATTCAACTGGTGAGGCTACCACTAGGGAAGTGGAATTACCAACTCTGGAATCTGTGCCAGGTATAACATAATACAAAATCATAACAATTATTACGAAGAAGTAAAAAAGGAACCACAACTACCATAGCATCAATATAATGCAATTACTGCTCCACAGTCCAAGTTGCTGGGATACAACAGGTTATTTTAACCACTTAAATGAAACTGCAATAGGAGCGCGAGCACTTTGGCAAGTGTTGTCAGGAGCACTGTGGCCCTCCTCAGCTGCATCCTGTGCTGTTATCCGAGAGGACAGGTCATAGCATGCCCGGAGCCCCACAGCACTCCTGCACAGGACTGGATCTTTCTAAAACAATGCTAGAGATGAGCAGTTCTGGCACATCTATGTTATCACAATGGCAACGATGCCATCTCTCCAATGGGACAAATAGTGTAAAAGATCACGTTTCTAGATCTGACAGGGTTATAAAGCTGATGAAGAACAGTGTACAGGCAACCCTCTTTTCCCCTTACTGCTGCTTTACTGGCTTTCTTTTGGAAACCTTGTAACTAAACGTGCTGTTGTGGATGTTAACAGCCACATGATTTGAGTAGCAACTACACAGAACTCAGATTTTTGAGTAATCCATTTAGCAAGAGGACACTAGCAGAAACGCTTCCCCACCCCCCACCCAGAAGCTAACAAGGAGCTACCTGGCAGAATCCAGACACAAAAGCTCTGGGTCTCATAGCAGCTTCTCTCAGATGCTCAGGCTCTGACAGCTTTCTTCTTTATCTATTGTTTTACCACTTCAGCTACTGGCCACCCATCCACACGTACATATATCCCATATAACACCCCATGTAAATCCCTGGCATTCACATTGCACAGGAGCATTGCATTGCCTTTGTTACAGCTGAAAACATATGTCTAATTGCCTTTTACTACTCCTCACACCAAAGTAACCTTAACCTGTACTAACGGTGCTTAACCCACTCATGTTATGTTTGTCCATCCTTGTGCACTGATCCAAGTGTGGACACTTGGCTACAAGGGCCATACCTAGCCTCCAAAGGACCACGAGGAACTAAGGATGTCTCTGCTGAAGGGAAGAGTGAAGAGAAGACAAAAAGCCACTGGAGGGTGGACTGCCGTACCTACTACAGCAAGAAACCTGTGGCCAGCCCCGCATCCTTTGTGGTAGTGGTTCTTCTGTGATGCTGAGATGGAGAGAATTCCCCTGGCTTTTTCTAAATATCATAATGTGAGAGTGTGGAAGGACTAAAAAAACTGTGCTCTGGGTAAAGTATTTGTTCCTACTGAACCATTTTAATTAAAAGGGGCCCATAAAGTAATTGTTTATTTAAACTTCATTACTCTATTTTTCTTCCACCTTGCTATGACTAAGTTAACTTGCTCACTTTTCTATCCTATGACAGTATAGCAGACGATGTTAAACCAAAGGAAGTTTTTAAAAGACATGATAATACAAGAGCTAAATGAGTGACTGAGATCTCAAACCCCATTGTTCCAGCCCCACCTCCATTTTGAGACAACAGCTTGCAAAATATATCAAAGATTAATTCCCAAACACCATTACTCTATCCTGTGCAAGACAGAAATTAAAAAAAAAAAAAATGGCAAATGAAAGAACAGCAGCAGCGATGAAAATGAAAATACCCTGCGGGAGTTGATATGGTATGATTTCAGACAGACAGCTTCTGCTGTTTTCTTCCAGTTCTTTTTGGGGGGCGATAATCAATATCTGTCTTCAACATTTTTGGTATTTTGCCTTACATACAATAGCATCTTTAAGGAATTTAGAAATGCCTTTTTTCCCATGCTTAGGAGGAGACACCTGAAAAAGATGCAATCAAAGTATAGAGCAATGTGATAAAAAAATGACAATGCAGCAGCTGTACCAAGTCCTTCCAGCATGAGGAAAACAGCATCTGTAAGCAAAAAAGCTGTGTGCGCACATGTATGCGCACACGCTCACACACACAGTTTCAGGGCTCAGCAGAGTAGTTGGTTTGGCAGCTTTGTGAGTTCAGTAAAAACATATGTAATATGAGTGAAAGTATCTTTGCAACACCCCTCTGTGACAGGCTCTTCTCTAAAACTGCCACGATGATTCAAGCCACCAAAACTAATCCTTTTTGGATTCTCTCTGAAATCTCTCTGAAACTGGCAAGAGTGAAGAGGAGGGTACAGCAGCGGGGGCCCTGCAAAGGTGCACACGCACGATGGAAGCCAGCGGGGCTCAGAGCCACCCCATGCACCCAACACAAACCCCTGCACCCTGTAGTCACTTTATGACTCTCTTAATCAGGACTGAATTTGACTAAGCAGTCCATAGGTGAAAGACTGCTGGTTTCATTCCTTTAAGTCAAATTCTATGGCTATATAATTTTTTTTTCTTTTTAAAGATGTAAAAAGGCTCATAAAGTGAGGGAGCCCAAAGTGTCTTGTTCCTTTGTTTTAAGATAGATCTTGTCTACAAGGATTAATACTGTAATACAATTTTTATTGCAAGTTCTGATAAAGGTGCTTCAAAGAAAATAAACATCTTTCATTAGCTAAAAATCTTTGCCTTTCTCAAAGTAATCAAACTAATGCAATAACATTCCCTACCCCAATATCAATAACAAACGTTCAAAGTAAACATGGAATTGTATATTCAGAATTTTACTAAAATACATAAATAAACATGACTGTATTGTTAGGTATAAAACAAGTACTTAGCATCCTACCTCAGAACTGATCTTTAGAGGTATTAATGAGTGTATGACATTTTTCTCAGCCTGCTCCTAGTATTTACCTTTCCCATCCATAAATGTACGAAGGAAATTTATTATTAATCCAGACATTTGGACCATCTTCCCCTCCACACTTGAGAAAATCATTATGAAGAAGAGTGGCTAAGCCAAGAGTCCCCATACATTGGAAGACATTGGGTTTATTATGTTTTTTCCTTTGGTAAGGATTGTTACATTATTTATTTACGTAACATACATTCACAAATTAATTTAGTCACAGTATTATCAGCGCTATGCATTAATGACTTAAGTTTCAATTTCTAGAATAGCTCCAGAGACCAAATCTAAATGACTGGATTAGTCAAAGGACAAATCCGCACACATACGGATTTTAAATAGCTTTTATACCTAGATGGCCCCTGGCTCCTGAAGAGACTGTGATAGTTTTGGCATCTCTGTGCTGCAGCACAGTCACTGCTGAGCCACAGCTGGGGCAGTTACATGCTGCAGGGCAGGCACACCCCAGAGTGGCCTCAGGTCACACGACAACAAGAGAGAAATGAGAAGGCAATCCAGATATGCCTACATTTTACCTTAGTTCTGTTACTTCTCTTTCCTTTTTTTGCCTTCTCTTTGATTATAAGCAGTGCACGTTACGAGCTAACTGCCCACAGGAGAGACCAAAGAGCAGCGTGGAATGACAGGATGCAGCAGTAGGGTTAGAGCAGATGACAAGCTCGGTGGCTTTCCCTGGAGACGCTCCCCTGCATCACCCAGAGCTGTGTGAGGCAATTTACAGTGAGAAGTGGATGCTGTAGTACAGCATTCCCTACTCTGCTCTTTCTTCCATATGCTGAAGTTAGGGAACAACAACAGACAGACGTACCAAATTCTACAGTCTTTGCTTACTCCTATTTACTAAATAATATTTTTCATAGCTTCTTACTTCTAAGTTCTTAATGAATGCGTTTTCATTAATCCTCTGTATTTTACATTGAATGAGCTATAGAGAAATCAAGGGAGAGCAAAAGGAACGGACACAACACTTGGGAGACACAAAGTTACTTATTAAAATTGTTTTAGACATTTATCTTTTGGGGCTCTCTTCAAAAAAGGAACGAGCCTTCCACAATCTCTACTGAAACCTAATGCAATGTGGGAGATGTGTACTAGCTACTTCTTTGATAATTACGGTATGAACGTGCACAGTAAATTAGCTAACAGAACAAAATCTTTCATGAGAGCCTTAAGAAAACATTCGATTATACTGTCAAATGTACCTGGTTTGATAATTACACTGTTGTGCAGTAAATGCTTTAGCATTTAGAGACACAGTATCAACTGCTAACAGTGCACGTAGATCCCTTTGGTAGACTACAGCTTTTTTTCTGACTATGAAACACTAAGCAGAACTGGATTGCCCAAGGATTTGTTGTGTCTGTGACAAGATATAACTAAGACTGATTGAGAGTTTCTTCATGCTGGGACAGCGTTCCCTAAAGAAGCTGCAAGGCTAGTCAGAGGTGAGCAATGGATAAATAAATAGAAGTAAGGATATGTAGCTTATTTCAGCTGCTAAGCTTCTCAATCTGCATTTTCATGAGTTTTCTGTAAAATGATGGAATCCAAATGGACATAATCTATCCGGCTAACAAGGGCGTATCAACCCACTTGTATAATCTGGCGGAATACAAATGAACAGGCAATGGCTTTGAGCTACAGCACAATTCAAAGTGCAACACGGAAGGCAGAAAAAAGACAGTTAGAGCTGACCATTTATTGCAGTACTGTTCAGGCAGTAAGAACCAGCAGCGGTAGGTTAAATACTAACCCCCCAAGAAACCTCCTAGCAGGTTAGTTTCCTCGTTTTAGATATTTTGTTATTTTTTTTTGATATTTTGTTAACAAATCACAACGGTGTTGATACCGTGAAAAAAGGCAGATGTAGATAATGCAATGTGGTTAAATAATCTTCTTTTGACAATGGTAATTCAAGGGTGATATTCCTATTTTCAACAATCACATTCTATTACTTAGATCTATTCTGCAATAATTGTTTTTTCCTTCTGTAAAATGATTTTCAGCTATAAAAAAATTAAGCAGATTCATGTAGTCTGAAAAGGTCAAAGAGACCTGAATCCAAATGCTCTTATTTTTCATACTGTTGACCTACAGGGTTAAGATAAAAGTCAGTCTCCATGATGATATTCATAGATGACTTTTTAAAGGTAACTTTTTTCACAGTGACAGAAAGATACAGTAGTTTGAATACAAACTGAAGAATGAGGACAAATACCTCCCTGAGGAAAGTGGGCCTAATCCGAGGTCCATTGAATTAATTAGCATCAACATTAGCTAAAGCCTCTTTTTTTTTTTTGTTCAAGCTGCATATCACAATATGTAGGCTGGCATCCAAAACCACACTTCAATCATCTTTGTTAGCTAATCCATTTATGTATCTAACACTTAAAAAGAAAAAAAGAAACGGCATTTATAATGCTGGTATATTCTTCTCACATTTGATCTCACTGCCTTCAATTCAACTGCTACGACTTTTAAGGCAAAATAAAATACTTCCTTGCAGCAATCTGAAACAGGAAAATCTGTAGATTATTTTTACAATTAGAAGAAATTTTGCATTTTCACCAATTTAAATATAACAAACTTAATCCACGCTTGAATGCGAATGTAGTATCACCCATGCAAATAATTTGCATTAGCAACTTCAAAAGTGCTGAAATGATAAACGCAACACAACAACTGACCAACAACTCACTTGTAATTGGGGAAAATACTGACAACTGACCCTGCAAGACACCTTGCCAATGGAGTGTAGGTCAGCTAGCAGTGCCACGGTGTCACAGCTCCCACTATCATACTCTAACTCCTTTCTCTGTGATTGTTTTCTACCTATGCTACATGAAAGCTGCTCATAAGATGCTTTAACTTCATTCAACTGCAAAAGATACAGTCATTAAAAATCAAGTGCGAGGATCAATCTATTATGTGTCAAAGCATCTCCTCATCTATCAGGTAACATTGGTCCATTTTCCCTGCACTGGCCATAGGAAGCTGTGCTCCTCTTTCATCAGCTTGATTTCTGCTATGCAAGGAGAGAAAAATAAATCTAACAAGTAGCTACATGAAGTGTAAGACTTTATTAGACAAAACTAGCACTTAAAGGTCTACTGAGGAACATAGAGGATATCCTTATGTCACGAAGCCTGACTCTCACATCCGTAAGACACAGCCCCTTTTTGCAATGCCTGGAAGTTTTCCAAATCATCTTCTAGCACAGAGAATTTCACCATTCTTGGCAACATGCAGAATGGTAATGTCTGAAAAAAAATGCCAAACCTTAACAAGATCAAATTAAAATACAGAATCATAGAATTGTCAGGGTTGGAAGGGACCTTAAAGATCATCTAGTTCCAACCCCCCTGCCATGGGCAGGGACACCTCCCACTAGATCAGGTTGCTCAGAGCTCCATCCAGCCTGGCCTTAAAAACTTCCAGGGACGGGGCATCCACCACCACTCTGGGCAACCTGTTCCAGTGTCTCACCAACCTCATGGTGAAGAACTTCTTCCTAATGTCCATTCTGAATCGACCCATCTCTAGTTTTAATCCATTCCCCCTAGTCCTACCATTACCCGACATCCTAAAAAGTCCCTCACCAGCTTTCTTGTAGGCCCCCTTAAGATACTGGTAGGCCACAATAAGGTCTCCTCGGAGCCTTCTTTGCTCCAGACTGAACAATCCCGACTCTCTCAGTCTGTCTTCATAGGAGAGGTGCTCCAGCCCTCTGATCATCCTCGTGGCCCTTCTCTGGACACGTTCCAGCACGTCCATATCTTTCTTGTAGTAGGGGCTCCAGAACTGGACGCAGTACCCCAGATGGGGTCTCACAAGAGTGGAGTAGAGGGGGAGAATCACCTCCCTCGACCTGCTGGCCACGCTTCTCTTGATGCAGCCCAGGATACGATTGGCTTTCTGGGCTGCAAGTGCACACTGACGGCTCATGTTGAGCCTCTCGTCCACCAGTACCCCCAAGTCCTTTTCTTCAGGGCTGCTCTCAAGCCAGTCACTGCCCAGCCTATATCGGTGCTTGGGATTGCCCCAACCCAGATGGAGGACCTTGCACTTGGTCTTGTTGAACTTCATGAGGTTGGCATGGGCCCACCTCTCCAGCCTGTCAAGGTCCCTCTGGATGGCATCCCTTCCCTCCAGCGTGTCAGCCGCCCCACACAGCTTGGTGTCGTCGGCAAACTTGCTGAGGGTGCACTCTATGCCACTGTCCATGTCGCTGACGAAGATGTTAAACAAGACCAGTCCCAGTACTGATCCTTGAGGGACTCCACTTGTCACTGGTCTCCACTTGGACACGGACCCATTGACAGCCACTCTTTGGGTGCAGCCGTCAAGCCAGTTCTTTATCCACTGAATTGTCCATCCATCAAACTCATATTTTATCAGCTTGGAGACCAGGATGTCACGCAGGACGGTGTCAAAGGCTTTGCTCGGGTCCAGGTAAATGACGTCAGTTGCTCTCCCCTTGTCTACTGACGTTGTGACCTTCTCATAGAAGGCCACCAGGTCTGTCAGGCATGATTTGCCCTTGGTGAAGCCATGTTGATATAAAATAAATTAGCAGTCATTCAGCTACTTCTGAATATACCTATTACTGGTGGTTCAATAGCAGGCCAGCATTGCAAAATTCTATTCACTGAAGACTAAACTGGATGGATGGTGCTGGTCTAAAAGATCAAAGAAAAATGGTATCTGTTTTAGTTGCTTAAAAAAACCTCAATGAACTGACCACCTACCAGCCGAAATGAAATCTTTACCATAATCATCTGAAATCCAGTGAACTCCATCAATCTTTTAAGATCGATTATTTAAAAAAATAAATCTTTACTTGACATGAAGCAATATACAGATCTGAACTTTTATCAATAGTAGTTTGCAGTGATTGGAAAAAGGTAATAGATTAAATTTTAAAAGTCATTTATGTGGCTATATATGGGCATAAATATTTTGCAATTACAAGAATCTAGCCATATCCTCCTTTAAATCTAAGACTTGCAACCCTTTTTCTTCAAGAAAATGACCAACAGTGGCAAGCCAGAGAACATGCAGAACAGTAAGACTGTATTCTTCCATTCCCAAATTTGAAATTATTTGGTACAGCACAAAAAGGTATGAATTATGGGCTCTGGGGATTTGCTGTAGGACAAACATTTCTTCATTCAGTGACTAAGATATATCACTGTTATGCAGGCCATCAGTTAAACCAACAATTCTTGTACAGAAAAGACACTTTTCATTTTAGTGACCTAACTATATTGGTCAGTTTTGTTCACCTGTGCCTCTTAGTTAGATGGTCATTCATTACCCAGTTTGCAAAGCAAACATATTAAACATGTCAAACATTTACAGAACTGCAAGAGTAAAAATAATTTGTTGGCTACGACCTCCTACAGCCTATGACATCTATGAAATTCCTGTATCGTCTTGACTGGTTAGAACATAGATACAACATCTGGGGACACAAGAAATGAAATTCTGTGCTCTCAGTGCTAGACTGCCTGTCTGATAATTTCAAAGATAATAATTCCTCAATAAGGGGAAGGTGACCATGAAGCACTACACTTCTATAAGCAAGACCTGTTCACTGGTGTTTTAGAGAAATCATATGCACCCTTCTCATAGCTTTGAAAAAGACTGCTTACACAGGGAGCACTTTTCTTGCTGGACTCAAATTTTCTCACTTAACTGTCTCTTGGAGGAAAAGGAAAAGTGAATAAGGAGCACCTTGAAGTGATTGATGATAATGTTCTGCGCATTTGTGGGACAGCTCATTAGATACTATAAAAAGGGCCCCTCACAATGTACATTAAAGAATCCGAGGGGAGCACATTCTTGATAAGTTTTAGATCCCAACTCAAAGGCACCACGCCAGCTTTCGAACAATGGGGTGAGGCCAATGTGGAACGCTTCAGAAGGATTTACACGAATAAGGTGTTCAACCATGTATCTGGGATGATCAATGAGGAAGAAGAGAGAAACTTCGCCACTGATGTTACAGACCAGATAGAGGAGACTACACAATATGATAAAAATAAAATCAACCTTCTAAGTCAGAAAATGATAACTTCTGTAACAGTCACCCCTGCCATCACTGCCTCTTTTTCATGATTTTTCTTTTGATACACAATAATCTTCTACACCATCTGAAAAATAAGTCTGGGTCTGGTTACTAGATCTAGCTTAATGAATGACCCAATTTCTCCAACTGTCATTTCCCATGACAAATCATATTTATACATCATTTTTCATTAGCAGCCCACAAGAAGAATGCAGTTACTCTTGAGAATTTTATTCATGTCAGCATTTAGTTGTACACATACACTTAAAGAGAGATCACGCTAAGCATAATTCTTAGTAGGGGATGGAAAAGTAACTAATCTTTGTGGCCATACTCTGTTTTTAACTTTAGCACATCCACATGACTGAAATCAGAACAATAAAAAGCTGAATGACATACAGTGTGCAGTGCGAAAGAGGTTAAACAGCATCAAGACAAATTCTGAAATCTAAACAGACAGTTTTCATTATGAGGTACCTGCTCATAACTAAACTTTAAGATGCTGACACTAAGACTTACTGACTCATTTCCATTTACATGTTTTAGTGAAATGAGAAAGGCACCAGGAAGACAGTAATCCTGGAGCACTCCCCCTCTGCAGCATGGCTTCCTGTCTAAACCCCGAAGACACTTCCACCTCTAAAGCCTGCTCTGTCAAACTAATTGTTACAAGTTCTATTTCTTCCAAGATATTTACATTTCCATCAGCACTCATTTCTCTGTCAAGAACAGTAAAATGTCATACCTGGAGATAGTTCAGTGGAGCTGAAGTAAAGCAGGTCTGCAAGCTCTACAAATCAATCTCCATGTATAAGTTGCTTCATGCTTTTAAGAATCCTTTCCCCCAGAATTAATTTCTCCCTAGTTTGATAGTCCTGACAATTCTGAAGTATCTGTTACCTCCTCTATGTAAAAATCTATCAAAACCAACTAAGAATTACATGTTGTACACTTTTTAATCCTTTTCTAATTTGGTGATGCCAAGAGTAAGTGCTTTCAAGAGAACTGAAATACAGGGGTTTAGGTCTGCTGGGTGCATTAGGAACAGACAATGGGGCCTGGTGTTAGACTGCAGTAGTCGTGACTGGTATGACTCATTTCACCGCACCCAAAGGCTGTCGCTTACAAAGTACAAGTATATCTGATCTAGAATTTTCCTGTGACTATCACAAAGGAACAGCATTAAGCTACAAAGTTGGAGCCTACAGAAAAATGGAAGTTTATTTGGTGACTAATCCACTCGTTAAAACTCAGTACTAGTGAGAGTCACAGATAGACTTATCTCAGGGTGGTTGTGTCCTCCTGAAATGGGGTTGAACACCACTGCTATTTTTTTATGCTATGGACAGAAATTTCACTAGTGACATTGCTTTAAAATTTGGGTACCAATCTTGAACTGACCCAAACAAGTATGATTTACAGAGAAAACTTACTCAGCACTTAATGAAAATCAGCTGCACTACATTATTTTAATTGTCCATCCCAAATCTCTAGGTTCTCTTAACTATATATACAAACTTTATATATCTCTTGACTGTGAGATATATACTTTATACATCTCCTTCCTGAAATGCGGTGAAACCAAAAGCAGCACTCAGTCAGTGAGGAACAAGGCGGTAGCAACAGTAAGTGCTGTGGCTGAGCGCTAGATTGATGCCGATGGGGGTTCCCAGAGCCAGGGAGACCTGGGGAAGAGCAGAGAGCCCCACCAGGAGCCAGCGGCTCACATGAGCTGGATGTTCCCAGGAGCTTCCACGGAGACTTAAATGGCCCTACGGAGCATGGTGACCAGGGCAGGCAAACAGGCAATGGTGTGTCAGCCAGCATGTGGTGTGGCAGTTCAAGTGGGAGGGCACGCTATAGTTATCGAAGAATGTTGTGTTGTCTTAAAACCCAAAACCCCCACAATGGCAGGGAGCGCTGGAATCCACCTGCCTAGAAGAGGCAGGGGAATCTTTGGCAGCAGGATGTCCAGTTTGGTGAGGTGGGCTTTAAACTGAAGGACTCAGTGGCTGGAGGTCCAAAATGGCAACGCTCATGTCATCGTATCCAACTGGGGAATAAGCCAGGCCAACCAGAGCAGAGATAAATGTTCCTTACCACCTCCCAAGATGAGAATCAGAAGGCCAACCACCTCAAGGGTGAGTATGGCTATGGTGGATCCTTTTGCACCCCTCGGGGAAACCTGCATGCTCAATTACCACTCTGAAATGCCTGTACACCAACACACGCAGCACGGGAAATAAAACAGGAAGAACTGGAGACCTGTGTGTGGTCGCAGGGCCATGATCTCATTGCAGTTACGGAGACAGGGTGAGATATCTCACTTGATTGGAATGCTGTCACATATGGCTACATACTTTTAAGGAAAGACAGGCCAGCAAGGCAAGGTGGTAGAGTTGCTCGTTATGTGAGAGAGCAACTGGAATAGATCAAGCTCTGCCTAGAGGTGGATGAAGAACAGGTTGAGAGCTTATGGGTAAGAATGAAGGGGGAGGCTAACACGGGTGACACCGTTGTGGGTGTTTACTACAGGCCACCGGATCAGGCAGAGGAAGTCAATGGGGCCTTCTATTGACAGCTGGAAATCGCCTCACGATCACAGGCCCTGGTTCTCATGGGGGAGTTCAACCACCCTGATATTTGCTGAAAAGGCAACACAGCCAGGCACACACAGTCCACCAGAGGACTGTGGAGAATATAAAAAGCAACAAATAAGTCCAGTTTAGAGTTACTGATGATTAGGGACTGCTGTTCATCTTCTAAAATGCGGTGACTGAACCGACAAAGCAGAACACCAGATTTATATTCTATAAAGACCTGACCCAAAACTCCAATGGAACTAAAAAAATTCTGACACCCCTTGCACAGTTGCTCATCTGAGATACAGCAAAGCAAACCTACAAATCCTCTTCCCTGTGTTCCTATTTGCCCTCTGAGTGCTGGTCTGTGTGAAAGCAGGAGATCACAAGTTTAACAGCCCATACCCAGTCATCCTTGACAGAACACTGAACAAGTACATCAATACTAATTAATCACTGTCACAAGCTGACCATGTGTCAGGACGTCCTATTTAAGGTCAGAAAATGAAGTCAGTAATTCAATACCACGAATTTTAGAGAAGCTATGAAAAATGTGATTTTTCATTTGAAGATGTAATATACAATTAGCAGGTGCTTCTCATATTTCAGAAGTTAGATGTAAAGTACTTCCATTTACTGACTGATTTCAGACAAGTGCTGTTAGTAAATGGTAATCCTTTGTAGTAATAGCAGATCTATAAAATAATTTTTTCAATGTACAGAGCATTAGTTGTGTTCTTTCTCTTGTTTTTTAATTTCTTTTGCTTAACTTTATATGATTAATCATTACTATGGTGCAAATTACAGAACAGCGAATCAGTTTTAGAGCAAAATATCAATATGAACAGCTGGCTAGAGTCATATAAAGCACAGAATTCTCAAAGACTTCTAAAACAGGATGGTGACCTAAGGTAACTTGCTGACCTAAGGCCTAAACAAGCATCACAGATATTTCATATGCCTTTGAATCATCAGGGACTGGTCAGTTAATGAAGAAATCGAAGTCAATGGATTTCATGGCTTGATCCGGCTTGGCAGATTGTATGTTTCAGATAATGTAATGTTAACTCCCTCTGCTTTGACAGCATGCAATAGTAAAAGAAAAATTACTCTGAAAAACAGAGTCACAGATGCATCTGGAAGAAACTTAAATATTACACGTCTTTATAAGAGCCATATAGGAGGTATATGAAGTAGGATCTGACTGACACAACAGAATACTAAAATAAGTTTTTCTGGTTTTATTGTCACTGAAGTCGGTATGGGTTTGATCAGCATTTCCAAGAACACAGTTTGCTTCTCTATCTCAGGTGTACCTGCAATAATTTGGATATGAAATCCAGAATCTAGTTCTCCTTTAGAAGTACAAAACTTGTAAATTATGTTCCTGGAAACTGTAAGGTTGCTCGTGCTTCTGAACCATGAGAAAACAGAACCAATCTGGGTTTTCATCTGTGTAATTATTCAAAAGCTCCTTTTGCCCTTTCTGAGCGAGTTTTTACATCCCAGTTACCTGTTACTCAGCTTCCCAGTGTTTCATGAAAGACATATTTTGGCTTTGAAGTTCTACAAGAATATTCAACCACATCCACCTCCCTATATATTCATCTGTCTAAGAGTCTATATCAGCTGAGCCAACTCCAACAACTTTCATCTCAGTCTTATTCTCAGTCTTTTATATCAGTTGTATCTCTACATTTCCTCTGACTTCCAAGAAGCAAAAGCAGTACACATTACTCAGAGGATGGGGAGTCAACAAAAAGAAAAATAAATAAAGGGAAAATAAAAAAGCTCCACATGAAAATATAATAAATGTGCAATAGGTCAGTCATCAAAAAGATAATTTCTTGTATTAGGAAAACATATTAAGACCATTTCAGCTGAAGAATACACATATATTCATTTTGTGAGGACTTGCTTCAACGTTCCTACATATTCAGGGTTGATAAAATGAAGTGGCTTTTGTAGTTCCGAAACTATTTTGTCAGGGAAGTGATTGAAAACTCGGCTATATAGCGTTTGGTCTTGAAAGCTATCTCATCTATAGCACACTTCCTTGGAAAATGCATGAACCAAGTTACAATACCGGATAGGAGCAAGTGTTCTCATTTTCCTTGTATTTGCATACAGATGGCAGTTTTTCAAAGATAAAATTATAAGCTGCTAATACACTGTCAAAGTTCAAACAATTTGTGTTTAGTACAAACATTTCTAATAGAGTTACACTGCTGTACTGAAAAGAGTTACGTAGACAATGGACCATTTCTCCTCCATTCAGTAGTGCTGTACAAGTGTTGAGAATGGCATTTCACAGCCTGGGCACTCTTTTTCTTTTTAGTCATTTCTCAATGAGCATCAGTGTTTCAATGGGAACACTGCTCATTGACTATGGATGCTCACTGAGAAACCACACCAAAAAAATTGCTTTTTGAACAGAGTATCATTCTCATCTCAAATTTAAAGCCAAGTTAATTTATTGTGTGAATACAGAAAGCTGTTTTTCCTATGAAGTTTATGATTTTTAACCGTCAATAATATCCAGAAACCCAAAAAATACTTCTCCTAACAGGTAAGACTACAGTAGACTTTTGTGCAAAATTTCTGCAGTCTTTGTATAATTCTCCATGTGCTCAGATTTGTTAAGAAAATGTACCAAGAAATTTGTGCTTAGAAGATATGCTAGAACAGTTTCCAATAATCTGTTCTCTTCTCTTGTTGTCAGAACAGTCCCTGCATCTTCTGCATAAAGCAGAGAAAGTCTTATAGCAGTTATTGATATCTTTACTGATCCATGCAAAAATCATTTCTCCACTCATACTAGAAAGCATAAACCCATCTCTTCTTAAGAGATTATGATGAATGCTATAATGATTTGCGTACAGATATAGCTGGACTAGCTACAATGCATAATCTAAGACTTCTTTGTAGAACATACTGACTCAGTACTGTACCATTTGTTTACGGAACCTAAGACAAAGTTATTAGGCAAAATATGTACACTGAAAAGTATTTTCAGAAACTATCTAAATTTTGCCATTCTGCATTTCACTAGCAGTTGAGTTTAATTTGGTGTGAAGTTTGTACGTAAATTAAATCTATGACTTAAAAGACTCTATCAAAAGGTGAGTGACTATTGTTTAAGAACATGGGTCTTGAAAAACACTGCATTGTTTTTGTTGAAATGAAATGGCCATCAGTTTAGACGTAAAAAAAAAAAAAAAAAAAGGAAAAGTCCTTCAAGGGTACTGATAGCTTATTGTATTACTATCTATTTTCTTTATCTCACACTGGTCATGTTCTCCAATTTCTGAGCACTGAGTCTCAACACAATGTCTGAAGGAGTGAGTTTTAACTCTAATTGTGGGAATCTTTAACGCCCTTGGTTGTCTTCTGAAATTTAGCCGTCCTTCCTGAACTCAAAAAGACCCTGTTTATCTTCTGAATTCTACAATATGGCTTTGAAGTTCTGCCCAGCATTTTTTCAGCAGCTCAGCTGAAGTACAAGCTCAGCAAAGCTGTTGATGGCTGGAAAACTTCCTCTACAAACACATCTGCTGCTGCGCCTGGCACTGGCTGAAATTTCAAACGAGATCCGGTAAAACTGATGCCTAGCAACTTCTAGGAGAAATCTGGGTTACTGTCACACCTCAAACCACCCTGACAGAGGAGGCACTGAGCCATAAAGGATACCATTGTCCTGATGTAGCAACTGGAAGATGGTTCTACCATAAACAAAATTTTCCAACTGCTTTCTTCCCTGTATACCAGCTTACACGTGCAGACACAGAAACCCTGATATTGCTTTGAGTCAAGGTCTCAAACACTTCCTAATTTATAGTTCGTATTCATATCACAAAAGGTTGCACTTTGGGGTTTGGTTTTTTTTCTTTGTTTGGGGGGTGTGTGTTGGATTCTTGCAATATTCTGATTAAAAACCAAAATCTCTCCAAGTGAGTTTGGTTTTTGTGTTTTTACTACTGACAATCTAAGAAAATGTGATTTCTTAATCAGAGAAATCATTTTTCCACAGAACAAGACAGAATTTCCCAAAATATTGTTACTTCTTACATTCAGGAAACTGACTCCATCCCTACTACATTTTCATTGTTCACGGTGCATTTTTGACAGTTTAGAAATCCTGATACAAGTTCAAGCTCAAAATTCCCATAAAAATATGACCTAAAAATGAAAAACCACTTCTGCTAACTTCTGTGGACTCTCGCTTCTAATGTTTCACGCCATTTCCAGTGAAATTGAAGGTGGTATTGCAGGGGGCATTTGGAAAGAGCAGAATTAAAACTTTCAGGTTTAGTCTCAGCACCAATAAGGAAAACTGAATTTTACCAATAATGGTAGTAAACACTTCACCATACTCTTTTCTAGGGTTGCATCCATATACTTTAAAACTGAGCATGTTATATTCTCCCTTGGCATGCAGCAAGATGGAGTGTGTGGGCCTATATTTCCAAGCTCATTTAGACATTCTAACTACTACGAGCTCAGAAAAGCGTCTCCCTTTCTGCCAGTCCAAGTAGCAACTGCACTGCCTTGCTGTCCTTCTCTGCAAAGCTTAGACAGACAAAATGCTAACTTACATAAGGTGCTTGTATTATGGTACCATGATTAGGATGTGAGACTTCTAAAGACTTTGTTTTGAAGTAATGGATGAATTTTCATAAAAAACTCTATTGTTTACCTTTGCAGAAGAGTATTTCCCTTCAACTGAACTTTTCTGTGTACACAGAAACATGCCTTTAGATTATATATTTGATAGACATGCTCACTCTGACAAGAGTTTGAAATGACCCTGCTACTGACGTCAGAGAGGGGTTACATGTAGCTAATAGCACAGCCCAGACATTATTAATTCAGGATTTGCTACAGAGATTTGGTTTTAAAATTTAAATTAAAAATGCATATTCATACAGTCTGGTCTTTCAAATATATACTCACATAACCTTGTTTACAAGAAAACGCAAGTGAGAACATTTATGATGGATTTAGAAAACTAAGCAAATGCTTAAATTATTTCAAGTCAAAGGGATATGAAAAGCATATTTAAACAATGAACTGAATATCAAATGGAAACGATGGAAGTCACTTACAATTCATAGCTGGACTATACATGCATTCCTGTTTCGGACTTACAGGACAACCGCTGGTACATACAGTCCCTTCCCCTGCAGACTCTTCAAGGCAAAAACTGCTTTACTGTTTCTGTATAGCCCTTGGTTATATTTTGACTACTGTACTATTATTATAATAAAGAATAGCAAAACAGAGAGGAAGTAATAAAAAAAAAAGGGCTCCTAATAGAACCATTTATTGACTTCATTAATAGCCTAAATGCTAAAGGTTTTATATTACAAACTGTGCAGCACAGAGACATCTACACATATCCTAATTAACAGCAATCACACACACTAATAGTATAACCTACTGCTTAAGTAAATGAACATCCTTGCCCCCTGCTGCCTTGAAGGGCTGATAGGCATGCGCTCTATTGACAAAGTAAGCTAATTTGCAGAGTGATTGTCCAAGAGGGAACTGCTGTTTATTTGTAGAGTTTTTCCCATTGAACTCGTAGGGCAAACAACATGCTTAAATTGTTAATTAAAATATCAACAGCTAAACGTAAATAGTATGGTCTCTGCAAGTACAGTGACACATGTTTATTTAGAAAGAAAGAAATACACACGGTAGTTTCCTGTTTTAAAGAAATGCTGTAAATCAAATAATGCTACTACCAGGGGGAAATGAAGGGACCCTTTTTCTCTCCGTTTCTCCAGTAATCACTGTCAGGGGTTACACACCGTAAAGAACCCAGAGACTTACAGACCCATACAGGCTTTAATACCACCTCACAGTTTATTTGAAGATACTTTACTGAAAAAATAATGAGGCAAGCTGCTTCTGGCAGAAGTAAAGTCTGAATGAGACATGATGGTATAAACTTTTGTGGAGTTTTCAACATACAAACTGAAGGCCCACTTGAGCCTGTATTTTCTTTGGCTGAATAGTGAACCTTTTCTCTCTAGCTTAGTAGGATAATGAACAAGCAAGATCAAATAATATTTAAATGCTCAAGGCATCAAAAACTTCTAATTCACTCTGGAAACTAAATGAGGTTATGTTTTGTAAATCATGTTGTTTTAGGGAAGAAACTGGTCTGAAGAAGGAAAAGAAAACACAGCCTAATATTAGAAGGTTAATTTATTGATGAAATACCAAGTAAGCACGCACTACTCAACTGTTTTAGCATGTGCTCATCTCAAATGCCTTTCCTGAAGCTCTTATCTTTAGTTTAAAAGCCACATACTGGAATATTGACTCAAACTTGGGTCCTTCTTTATTTTCTTATGAGTGTTTCAAATTATAGACTGTTAGCCACTTCTCCAGAGAGATAATGAAAACATCATTGTTTGTAAAAGTAATAGTTTCTGTAGGAGGATTAGAAATTGGACCTCAAAGGCAACACAGATACCTTCACAACTGGACCAGTAGATACACTGAGAATGATGCCAACTTCCTCCTCTCAGATTTCCCCGTTTCTCAATTTAATAATTTCCAAATTCCTCCTTCTGAAATTATCACGATTAAAACAAAATGTTGCGTTTCATGTCAACTTAAGTGTCTTGTCTTACCAAAGGTAATTTTTGCTGGCTGGTCAGAAATAATTTGAAAAAATGTTTTAGGATAACCAAAACACCTTTACAAACAAATATTGTTCAAAAAACCGCTACCTGCAGCTACCAATTACGTTACCATAAATCAGGGAGACAATGCTCTCTTCTTACATATTAGATTAATGCCTACAAAGGAAGAAATAATCTGTTACCTTTCATACAAATTTCTCAACGACACTTAGTCACTCTAGAGTAAGTGTCACTTCTCTATGCGCTTTAAGTGCGTGAAAGACTAATCTCACTTCATGTTATTGCAACGAATTATGATCATCGGAGGTGGTATTTCCAGAAAAGGGCCTTTAATACAGTTTCTGTGCCAATCCATCAGTCCAACCTTATTAAACTTCTAGAAAAGTGTAAAGCCTGTAAACCTACAGCCCTAAATTGCAGATTACACAAGCCAAAGAGGGCACCGTGAGGAACTTCAGATTAAGTTTTCTTTTACTGATAAGCAGTGTATATCTGTAGAGAAAAAAATAAGTATGCTACTCATAAATGGGGAGACATAAAATTATTACTGACATTTGAGTAAAATATCAGAAGATGAAAATTAATGTTGAAAATTATTAAATAAAGTACAATGCATTAAAAATAACAAACGAAAAGCAACAAGAAAATCCTCTCAGATTATGTACACTAACTATTATTGCTAAAGAAAGTGATTTGTAGTCATTGCAGATGCTGCTTTGAAAATGTCAGTTCTGGACTTCATGGCAGCCAAAAAGAACGTCTGGAATTATTAAGTAACAAATTCGGAACAAATCCTAAATACATCATTACACTGCCATGTAAATCCGTGATGGAACTATCTCAGATAGATCCCCCATCTTAAAAAAGGGAATTAGAACGTGTGCCAGAGATTTCATGGAAGAAAAGATCAAGTGACTAAAAGTTTTCATCTTGAAAAAGATGACCTAAAGGAAACATAAAACAGGTCTACAAAATCATGTACAGTAAACAGAACGTAAAGAAAGGTTATTCGCTACTCCTCATGAAACAGGAATTAGAAGGAAAGGCACAGAAATGCTCACACAGCAAGTTTAAAATGGTAAAACATGCAATTCATATTTGAAACTGTGAAGGTAACTGCCACAGAATGGGGGCCAAAATACAAAAGCGTTTAAAAAAGTGCTTACATGAATTCATGATACATTGATAGCTATTAAACATGATGGTCTGAATTCAAATTCCAGCTCAGGAAGCTACAGAGTACTAGTGACTGGTGAAATCTAACAAAGAAAGCACCATTCCCTCCTCACTCTTCTTTCCTTAGGCACCTGCTACCAGCCACCCACTGCTGGGACAGCGGGTACAGAGTTAACTGAACCTTTAGTTTGAATCACTGCTGCCATCCTTACCTTCCTTTATAATTGCATCTCAACACACCCATTTAATTATTCTATGACAATCTGAACAGTCTAGGGCTTGGTATGTGATGCATTTGCAAATGAGCTCTGAAAGGCTTCATTTTGCTGGGGGTGTTGTAAACAAATTTTTGCAAATTTTCATCTAATACTGTTAACTTCTGGAGAAGGGAATGTATGGATTTAGAAAGCAGTACTCAGTTGATGCTGTCATTTTACAGCCCTGGGAATGATTTCCATTCAGATTACATACCTTTTCATACCATGATCTAAATTCTAGGGGAAAAAAAAAAAACAAAACCAAACCCAACAGCTGTCTCTGGATAGGTTTGAGATTTAATGCAGTCATTGCTCTGACTATGAAGTACAGATGGACCTCACAGCTTCAATTTGCTTCTGATAACTAGCTTGTACAGTCTCAGAATACTATTTTTATATGTAACAAATTCCACATTGATAGGTTTCATGCTTCTGAAGAAACAGCTGCGTCAGACATACTTTTTTTCCCCCACAGGCTAGAAAGTCTTCTGGGGACATTCCCAGTTCTTTAGTACCTCACAGATCAAGTGAACTCCATTTTGACGATGTTTGCATGAGTAATGGTGAGTGACATCTGAATTACAAATAGGTCTGCGCTGTAATTGAACCACTGTGCAGACAGAAGTGGAGTTCTAAGATTTGCATGCTTAAGGAAAAGAAAAGGAAGTATTTTTTTTAATCACAAACTTTATTAATCACTTGTCACAGATGCAACCATAACAGCTATTAATCATTCACATAAAAGAGCACTCCTGTTGGTTTGCTATCCCAGGTATAAATTATCATGTCAAAGATTAACCCATTTTTTTTCATTAATACTTTGTTTTATTTCCTTCCACCCCCCATTTTCTCTTGCAGAAAAGGCTTGAATTGTCTTTTTGGACAACTGGAGTCTGTATGATTAATCATAGTGACAGAGGGTTGACCACCGGGTCAACAAACAATGAATAAAAACATAAGATACGGGTTCATTCCAGGTTATACTCATGTTTCATTTCAGAAGTGAGAGAATAGCAGGCTCTTTTCTTCAGAAATTACTGCCTAATAGTCAGAAGGCAACCTTAACACAATGCATGGGCGGTTACTTCCCACAAAAAAAACCCAGAGCCATTTGTTATTAGAGTTGCTGTGTAGGCCACCCAATCTGGTGGAACAACACACTTCAGCAATTTCAAAGCACAGTTAAATGCTGATGTCTCCAGGGCTTTGACTACTGCAAACAAAGCCAGCAAGCAAGCTACAGAAGCTTTCCCTGAAGTGTGATATAGGATCATAAATACAGCGTGATGGCTATTAAGCTCATAAGTTGTAGTTGGAAGACCTTCTAATCAAAAGTCCTCAGGGTTGTACTACTAGAAATAAAAGTACTGTGAAAGAAAACGAAATGTACAGAATTGGACATCACTGACTGACTAGTTAACAGTCTTATGAAGACTTCTAGCAATTCCTAGGAAAAAAACAGGATGCAAATTACATTGCAAGTGTGACAAGAACAGATTTTTACAATATTTAAGCAAATACCATTTTTTAATGCATTATCTTCTGAGACCAAGTATTCAGTGACACGCAGAACAGGGTCTAGTTCTGGTAAAAAGCAAACAACAAAAAAGGCAGCAAAGCTATTCCCTCCTCAGCGCAGTTTAAAAGGAAGCCTTCAGTTTGATGGTCATGAGGAAATTTTCTTCTGTTGGATTGCAAGTCTAATAGTGATATTTTCAGCCTAATGGAACAATCCCTAGCAGGTTTTCAAGGCTAATTTGCAAGTGTAAAGGTCTAGAGAAGGATGCTCCTTCAAAACTCTCCAAGAGATGAAACCCTTCACTTCTGTGGTGACATGGTGACACCTCACTTTTTTTTTATTTTTATGGCTTGCAGAAACTAAATGGGAAAAATCGAAGATAAGAGAAAGTCTTCAGGTGAGGGCAAAAAGAATGGGGAAACACTCAGAAAGAAAATATGGACTGTTTTTCTATATCTTTCATACGTAATCTACACTCTGATGGACAAAATAGCTACCCTGTGACTTACAACAACTGTAAGTAGTGATCTTTTCTCAAAAGTAATTGTTTTTTCAATGGACATAACTCATCTGCATATCTAAAATTTCAGAGTTCACTGAAAAAAGTGAGGAAAAGATTGCTCACACAGTTGTCACTTCTCTAATCTAAGCTGGTCTTTGGAGTTAATTTTTTAAGATCTTAAAATTATGTGAATGGAAATGAAGTTAATATTTTAACTCCTTTTTTACCTGGTATTTGAGTTTGTCCGAGATGTGGTCAAAAAACAATGCAAATAGATAAACATTTCATTTTGTCAAAAATCTTTTAAAACTAAATACATTGTAAATTTAGAAATCAGCTAAACTCCTTAATGCAGCATTACACTAAGCAGAATATTGGTACCAATGCTATTTATACTCTGACTTCATTTCTCTAATGCCACTATCGGTGTATGACCATACAGTGGAGACGAAAAATATTTATCAAGTCTGTCAATCTTTGAACATCACCTACCTCTTGTCTAGTGTTTTCTAACTCTAAATCTCAAAGCACCTGAAAAATATCAGCATCAGCATTCCTATCTTAGAACATGGAAACTCAGGTTAAGAGACGTGCCCAAATAACAGAGCTAGGAACCAAACCAAAGCAATCTAAATGCTGAACTGCATTTTATTCAGTATAGCCCCTCTTCCTAATGATACTAACCACAGACACCTTTGAACTGCAATTTGATTCACTCAACAGTATTCTCAGCAAAAGGGAGCTACGCAAGGACTGCAATGGTACAGTTTATCCTGTACACAATACCGACACATCAAATAAAACGACAAGCCTTCACCCTGTACTTAAAGCAGTACGTGGATTTCTTGGAACACACAAGCTTATAAATCCTTGTTCTTTTAAAATAGTGCTGCAAACAGCAGCATCTCTTCAAAACCAAACCATCTGATAACTACTGACACAATTTTACCAAGACAATACAAATTTTGTAATACAAAATATTAACTTGAATATATTCGAGTAAACGTCAATTCAAAACACACGACTAAGTTACTCTAAAGGTTTGTGTGACTGAACTGAATTTCAATCATCATCTCATTCTGAAGTGTTTTTCTAATCACTTCATTTTCCTTTGTTTTGTAACTCCTACAATTACCATGAGTCTTTCCAAGAAGCAATTTCTGGCAACCAGTTAAACGCAGGACTCAGGAAAGATCTCTATATACAATCTGTCTGATCTAGCTCGTCACCTGAGAGGATACACAGGATTTACACTGGTCTGTAGGCATTAACTCTGTGAGCTTTAAAATCCAACCTGTTCTCAGAGTGATTGCCTGCCCAGCTCCACTGTATTACATTGAGTTCCTCTGAAATGCCGAGACTTCTGATCACTGCAAGAGCTATACAAATAGGACTTTTTCAGGGTTCCATAAAAAGTAGGGGGGTTTTGGTTTGGTTTTGGTTTTATATCAAGTTCTGGATAAAATTGAAATTATTTTCCACAAACTCCTGCTCATCAAAATTAACATGAAAGTATTTTACCTCAAAAAGAAGTGGCTAGTTTAATTCCAGGTGATGTGCTTTCATTTTCAAAGTCTTCCTTTCTTAGAAGGTTGAATGTTACAATTAAAAATAAAAAAAGACTGGCAATG
The DNA here is from genome assembly GCA_013398915.1 of Dromas ardeola. Classification (NCBI taxonomy): domain Eukaryota; kingdom Metazoa; phylum Chordata; class Aves; order Charadriiformes; family Dromadidae; genus Dromas; species Dromas ardeola. The sequence goes on from VYZM01003665.1 coordinate 379,534, forward strand.
AAAAACTGGAAGTTTTAATCTAGAAAGTGTTCAAATTAAGTCTTTCACTTTCCCAGAGAGTTTTGACTTTCATTTTTCAGACAAAACAATATATAAGACAGTATATAAAAACCATATATATAGTCATGGATACTTGAATAACTTTACCTTTTGGGCAAATAACATACTCCTCAGAAAATTTAACTCAGTTTTCCTTAATATTTTTTTAGTCATAAAGAATTTCTCAGGATGTTATTTTCACTACTTTTCTCAGAGAAACTTCTACTTCTAAAGTCGTTCCATAAAATGTGAGGCTTTGATCTCCAGCATGATTACTCTGTGTTTATATTACTGTATTTCATAACTTAATGAGACACGAATGGTATTTCTGTGAAAAGGTGCAGTTTTTAAGCACACATTCAAAGGAAGTGTGAGGTCAATGTTTTTCATTCGTGTATGTCCCTATTCAATTTTCCCCAGGTTTAAAATAGAACTGCAGAGGTTTAAGTACAAGTGAAGTTTAATTCTGAGCCTTGAAGTCTAATGAATAATTACTAGCCATTTGCTTAAACTGATTGTTTTGCACACTGCTTGACTGGTGTATTTTATATATTTTTAGACATAAACAGAGAGTTAGGACCCTGGGGTATATTCATTCTCAACAGCAGTTGGGCACCTGTCTTCAAAAAAATAATTTCAAATTATTAATGATGTGAATCTGAAATTAAGAATTAAAGAATTCACGAAGCTTCCGTGTGGGGAAGGAAAGATTTCTAACTTGAGAGTCTTGTATGAAAAGTGTGACGATGCTTTCTCAAATCTGTGCTCAGATTTGTGCTCAGAAACTGCATGAACATTAAGGTGATGTTCGTACACGTATCTCACAATATGCTTGTAAGATGACAGCACTTAAGCTGCATCTGTCAGCCTTACTCAAGATGTCCACACGGGAGGTAAGACTGCCATTTTCAGCACTGCAAGAACCTCTTCTGGAAACCAAAGCATCAGAATATAACCAGCTGCTATTTGAGGGTAAATATGTTTGCTGTTTAGAGGGACAGGTGAAGAAATGGTCAACAGAAAATATTAGTACAGCCTTCAAAATAGGTGGATTACCGAGAGCTCTTGCTAAAGAGGTATAATGCACTTTGTGTACACCATAAGGGTGGAGCCAGCAAGTTAGAAAATGCTCATCAAAGGGATCTGCTGCCCCTTGAACACCTCTCACAGTTATTAGTCACGAATGCCTCATGGAGAAAGGACGGCTCATTTCTTGTTTATCCTGAAAGGAATGTAGAGGAGCTAGAATTTATGGTGGATCCAAGGGTGCTCAAATTCAAAAACTACTACAGTGAAAGATATCCCTCCCTGTGCATAACCTTAGTGGTGTTTCAAGTACTGATTGACTTGATTTATGACATTACAACATATATTCATTATCCGTTCATTTACTATTATGTGGTGAAAAAAAGACAGATTATTTAAAAAAAAAATCTAAATTCTGAATAGTTCTGAACAAGCTCCATATAAACATACTAACTTGGGGGAGTCAAAATACATCTTCAACCCTTAAAAAGCTCTCTTGCAACTATTTTACCAAATCATGCATTATAATGTTTTCTATATTCCATTGATCACTATGGGATATTGAACTTACCTCTTTCTAGCAACAGAGGGAATAGATAATGATACATCAAACCAGCTGTGAAAACTGGTTAGTTACACAAACAAAACAAACAAAATTAAACCATTTTTTGTTGTCTTGTGCAAGGTTACAAGGTGAAGAGTATAAGCTAGAAAACAAAAGCTGCTCCCAGTGGTAGCTGATACCTGCACGTCAAAAAGCCTGTTCAAATTAAAAACTACAAGGCCTGGAGGTTTACCTAGAAACACTGAAATAATTTTCAAGCCTCTTCTTGAAAATCAGCACTGCTGCATTGGGAGCATCGGTCTTTGGAAGACCTTCTGTCCTATATTAAGCCACAGGTGTAAGCAAAATTGAAGAGGCTGCCTCAGGAGAGGCATAAACATTATATTACACAGGATGACATTCCTAATTCAGATGACAGCATAAAATCCTAATTTATTCAGAAAATGACATTTTATTTAGCGTAGCTCTGCAATTTGAAAATGTACCGAAGACACATCAATACAAATTTCTTGCTAAGAAAAGGCATAAGAATCTGACATTGCTGTCTGCTGCCAACAAGCCACTTTCAGTATTCCCACAGGATTTCACAAGCAGCAATGTGTTTGCAAACAAGAGGGAAGTCCTTTATAATGAAATGCCCATTCATTTTTCATGTTACACTGTTCTGCCCATTCTTTCCTTCTCTCATATATCATGCTTTTAACAACACAAGTTTTTTGCCACCGCTCCATTAGCTTGGTATCCTTTTTCAAACTCTTGTCAACTTGTTATTTTTCAGTGGTTGACAACCTGCCTATGAAGTGCTGTACCTGGAGGAATATTGTTTGCCAGATTCCTACAGAGATTACATAGAAATAATTTAGCAATGTACTATTGAACTTCCTAGAAATTCTGTATGAATAACAATTGAAACAATGGATTTGTATTTTAATTGTTCTCTTAAATAAAACCTGTCAGAAAATACTAACAACTTTTCACTGAACAATCTGGTTCCATCACAATAAAGACATACTGTGTGATCATTTCAATTCCATCATAATAGACTTGGAAATACGAAAGAATCTTCCAATACCTTAAACAGTGTTGAAGTTCTTTTGGATTTCCAATTCAAGTATTATTCAATTATTTTATATTATGTATACACGATAAAGTAAAATTTAGATAGGATGGACAGAATTATTTTTTATAGAAATAAAGACCTAAAATCTTAAGAATACTTTTTTATCAAGAAATTGCTTTAAGAATGTGACATATTCTTAAATATTTGACTTTTTTCAAATTAGTATTTAAAATATAATGTGAATTTTTTCACTTAATTGAAATAGGTATCTTCATCATATGTCAAAGTCTCTGGCTGTACTAAATGTGTAACAGTAAGAAGACTGGACTACACAATATTAAAAAAAAAAAGAAAAAAGACAGCTACAGTGAAGTGAGCTTAACTATGTTATGTTGCAGATGTTGTCAAACAACTGTGTATGAATGACATGTCCACAGTAAAAATACCCAAATTCACTTCAGTGCTATAGTACTGATATCCTCTGTGGGGATTTTCCATGGATCAAGAAGTCTGGAGTCCCACACTGAACAGTGGCACAGCCCCACTCTACCTTTTACCTGTGTCTAGCTAACGTTTTGTTTTGTGTTGGGTTTTTTTTCTAAAAAGAAAACATAATTACTTAAACAATATATAGAAGATTGAACTAGAATTGTTCCATGACAATTAAAACCACGTCAGATGAAAATTTTAGAACTGTAACAAACTGTAGGAGGAATTTACTCCTTCAGCACAAAACCTAAACAACTGCACGCAACAGAAGTCTAACTCTTTATTGACATTAAATTTGAGATTTTATGAAAATGCTCAGTATATAGGGTACTTGAAACATTTTGTTGTCTTCCTGTCTAAAGCTCTTAATTTTACAATTTTCTACACAATCATTGGTTTTGGTTTTTTTTTTT
>VYZM01003665.1:383353-415152 GCA_013398915.1 Dromas ardeola
AGGTAGCGTGGTTCAAAAATATGTATGCCAGAGGCCTCTGTTTGCAGGAAGCCTGCTGGAGGCGAGAATTGACTGGTAGGTGGAGCTGGTTAAGTTTAAGCACTTTAATATTGAATTGCCATGGGGAGGGGGGGGAAGTATTATGTCACCATTTTCAGATGTCTAAATTTAGACAGTTTCTAAAGCTGTCAGTTATCATCCTGTTTTTGATGCAGCATGCTGGGTCCTCGTTTCTCAAATTTATCTGTACTGGTTTTACATAAAATAGAAGTTACATAAAATAGAAGCTTTTAAAATAGAAGTTATCAGTGCATGAAGGACACTGAATCCCACTGACTTCTAGTTACGTGGAAGTACGAGGCTGGTTAAGAATAAATGTGGACCTTTCTCAGAATTATGGGAGGCATGGGAGGAAGAAGCAAGTGAAGTACAGATGTGTTCTCAAAGATATTCAGAATCATCAAGAGAATGGAATTTACCTCTTGTAACAAAATGCTACTACTTTGTAAGAGCACAGTCTCATTGGTATCACCATTAACGTAAGCTAAGGATTCAGTCAGCTAGGATAACAAGCATATTTAAAAAGCTAACTTCCCAGCCCTCTCACTGAAATGTCCAAGTTCCAAGGAGTAAACTGATGTAATTTGTAATGCAGACCAGTAATTACAACTCCGGTGGTTTACCACTCTAATAAATACAAAGTGCTAAGCAGCGCTAATCTGGACTTACTCATTCAATTTCTCCCATCACCCCAGTCCACTGCAAACAAGTCTGAGATCAATATTAACAAAACTGTCTTTGTGGTATCAGGTTCAGTTCTGCTGATGTACTATTATATCTTAATTTTCCTAGACACAAAATCCAACATAATTAGACATACTCTGGAGAAATTGTTTCATTTATTCCCTTACTGTCGTTAGTATTGAGATCATGGGGAAAAAAAGAACAGCAACCTGCACAGCAGTGCAGTAAACCATTTACTATGGTTGCCTTCTAGCAATGTCATTTATTATTGTTTGAGAAGGCTCAAGCCAGTTCATACCAGTTAACAAAATATTTCAGCTAACCTAAAATGATACTCCTCCAGGGCTTTCACTAAAAAAAATTTGAATTCAACAATTACTACGTGTATTTTCCATATTGCTATACAGAACTATGCATTCTTTGATGATAATGAATCAACCATTAAGCGTTTATTATAAAACGCTAATCAGTGACCACACTTTCCATTAATAACTCAAAAACATCGTAAAAATTGGCAATAAAACCCCCACCAGTTGATATCAGCCTTTTATTTTCTTGTGCCTACCATTTTAAATAAGATGATTCATATTCTCTAAAATGCTTTGTACTGCATCAAGAAAAAGTACTTGAAATAATGCATTTGGAAAGCAGTACCAAAAAAAGATTTTGATTTATACCGGAGCAGATGCCCATTTTTCAGAAGAAAATGAAAGAACACTTCTAGTGAATCTAATAAAAGCTTATTACGAATGACTGGTAGACCAAAAAGCTTGTTTTTAACGCTACAGGCAAAAGGCATGTTTAACCTGATAGTAAAAGATTTTAGTTCCTAATTTTTCTATTCTTTCTGAACCCCAGAAAAAGCACCCTTTCGGTGGGGACAGGTGAACACCTTGAATGTAAAACCTTCCTTCTGCATAGGCCAAAGCAAAGTTTGGCCATCTTCATAACATAATTCTAAGAAAATTAGACAAAGCCCACATACTAAAACATTTTGCCCATTTTGTTTGGCTACATATATATACACACATAAACATATATACACACATATATATGTTTCAGCTTCTTCCCATACTGTTCCTCCCATCAGATGTGCAGGAAATACCACAAACATTTTACTCATGATCAATTATTGTGTTGTTTATGCACGTGCAATCTGTAATAAATAAGCAATTTTTGGCCGTGTGTGTGTGTTAGAGATGTAAATAGCTTGCCTGTCTCAATCAGCTTTTGTAGATTCCCTAGAAGTCCACAAGGCTCCCCTAGGCCAATATAGCACAGCATTTTATGTTCTTTGTACAAGCAAAGTTAAACGTGTGAATACTGGAAGGATCATGGAAACTAAACTCTTACGGTTACCAGTAAACCAGACTTTAAAATACATCAGACTGCCGGAGTCATGACAGTACCAGCTCTACCATTCTGATCAGACTTTAAATGGAAAATCCGGTAGGACAGAGGAGGGCACTTCACTGTACACTCTACACTGTGACCACATGAAGGTAAAATAAAGCTAAATGCTAAACACAGCTCCATAGAATAAACAGGCAAGATCCTCAAAATCCTGGACTGCCAAAATCTCTGAATGATAAGATACAAGCAGTAGATTACAGGCAAAACCCAGGATAGCCTGTAAATGCTTGGCTGCAATGGTTATCCTCAGCACATCCATACCCACAACTGACACGCTTTGGTCTTCGGTCCCTTCAGTGCTACACAGCAGAAGTAAGGTTTTAGACCTGCACAATTACTAACACCTGACCAAGTTCAGAAGCATTCCTTGATTGGTTTATTGCACCAAAGCCAACAGATTTTTGGAGTGACTTTGGATTAGAGGACTGCTACTTAGATCCCTGTAGACAGATGCAAAAGCCCCATTATTGTAACAGCCTCCCTCATTAAATAAAATCACAGTATTTTGTAACTGGAAAGAAATCTCTCAATAAAAATCCATCAGTTCTTCCAGGTCTGGATTAGAGCTACTGTTACTGTCACTCTCAACCTTGGCCTTAATATTTTGAAAGAGCTATTACTCTAGATTTACCTAAACGTACTGGTGATCGACACTGTGAGCTAAATCATTCACGTTGTCTTACTTCTCAAATGACACTGTCAGTTTCCAGAGTGAGTATACACTTGGAAGAACACAATCTATCAATGTTGTCTAAAAGCATCAATTAACATAAAAAGAATAACACAGCAATATTAGGTGCTACACTGTGGTTGCTTTCCTTGAAAACAGAGAATTGCTAGTAGCAACCTGTTTTTTTCTTACTCTATTTAAATAAATAAACCCAGAATTAAGTAAATTCATGGTTTGCATGACAGTGGACTAAGCGAAAAAAAAAATCAATCACTCTCACGGGATTAAGTAGCTTCCAGTTGAACAAGGTTGCTTACCTTGGAGAAGAAACTATGTTCTAAAAGAGACAATCTCAAAGACTTTGACCAAGCAAGTTACTTTCAACTAAATGAAAGCAAGGTTTACATTTTATTGGATTTGTGTTTGCTATCTAATGCGGTAACAACGATGCACAGCTAAACATTTGAATGAAATTAAATAGAAGGCATCTTTGATTTGCAGAAAGTCAAACCAAGTGCAATTTTAATTTGAGCTGGAGATGTAATCAGAAAGCCTCTTTAAAAGTTTCATATTAGGCTGATTTTGGTTAACTGTCAGTTTCTGCTTTTGAGTTTTTGGGTTATTCTCTTTTGAATGTATTACATATTAATATAACTGATAACAACAGCATTTCCCCACTGCCAGAATTCTTCCAAATGTTTGGAACACTAGAAGTACTCCTGCTGAAAACAGCGGCCATGACAAATGCCAAGTGTCAATGGTACTGCAAAGCATATCATGTCCCCATCATTTTCTTAAATCTATGCCTGGATACATGTCTGAACTTGCTAGTCCCCATGTGTGGGAAAGCAATGGAAGATCGGCAAGGAGGACCGTAAATATGCTCAAGTGACTCGGACCTGGGGTACTGAAAAAAACATATATCACAGTAATTGTTATTCGGTCTCGGGTGCCTGCAAGAAAAACACTTGCACTTAGATAACTTAAGTCTGTGATGGACTCAGGGACACCTTATCTAGCCGCTTGAGAATCCTGGCCTGCTGCTGAAGAAGATCAAAGCACAGTGGGAAAACTATGCCTGTTTGAACCCTTTAAATACCAGCGAGAACAGGGAGTCTGTGCCCACTCTTGCTAACAAGGACTCTCCCGCTGCCAAGGACTTTTGCTAGTGAGAACTCTCTCTCGTGCCGCGGTGCCCGCGGTCCCTGCTTGCGTGCCTCTGGCCGGGTGTTGCTTTGGAGATTCCCCGGTCTGGGAGGTATCGAGATTAAATTTGTTCTTTGCTTTCCATCCGTGGTTTGTGGTTGTTCCTGCGTTGTGCCTGCATTGGCTCACACACCATGTTAATTAAGAATATATCTGGGCCAAAACACCCTAAACCATTAATTCTATAGTTGATAAAATTTTTCAGTTTTATAAAATACCTTTTTCTTTTTTCCCCATCCATTTGTAAACTGTGAAAGTCACTCCTTCTTCATTTTAACATTCTGGAGGTGACAGTTACAAACAAAGAACATTCCACCCAATTTTCTCATCAGCTATCATGGACTGCTGTGTATACAGCATTTTACAGCAGCACAGTAGTTATAAACTTACGCCTGGACATTTTTCTCCTCCATTTTAAAACATCATAAATATTTACTTGGAAAATTAAACCAAATTAGCTTGCACATAATCCACACAGTAGCTCTCATGTCAGTCAAGCACCCTTCTCTATATAAAATATTTTTTGAGTTTATATAACACATCTTATACTTAAGATATGCAAATTTCTCTTAAAAATTAAGTTGAAAAGACCAGCAGACAAGTTACTTAAGTAAATGCAGTCTACACTGTATGCAGGCGTTACACATGGGCTCAGCGTCACAAGCAGATTTGCACCTTCCTTTCAGAAATAGCGAAGCTTAAGGGTATTTGATTTCATTAGGATACTGTAGGATGATGCCAGCAGGAAACTGATAAGGAGTCTTTAACTGGAAGGTGAATGAGTAAATAACCCAATAATGATTTCATATTTATTTAACAGCATGGGTATTTTTACTAGCCAGACATTGTCTTCTGAGGAATACTTAGAGGATTTCTAAACCTTCTTCAGTTCATCAGTCTTTATCATCCTAACAAACCATATTTGATTCATCTCTGATGTTAACCAGGCCAAATCTGATTCATTCACAAACAGCTGGTGCTTCCATGCTTTTCCATTTTCTTTCAATGATCATATGTCCTGGTGGGAATGTCGTCTTAGCCAGATTTCTGAAATTAGTACATTCTTTCTCTCTCTCCCTCTCTCATGCATATTCAGAGTATGTATTTCAGTGTGAAAATAGTACTTGGATTCATGCACAAGAAATTTCTCAGACTCAGACTTTGAACGGAGCTATTTTCTAGAATTGATGCTAACGGTCTGCAGATGCTGGCAGATCTTCACTGCTGTCCAGCAAGTCTCCAGCTTCAGGCTTTTAAGAATTAAAACCACTGACTGTCCAGTTGTTACAAGGATGGACTGAGGAATCAGAAAATGGGGACAGTCTTTAATCTCTAGGGGAGAAGAACTGTCGTCATCTTATATATTTGCACAACAGATTTTGACTGAGAATGAGGAAATTTCTCTATATTATAAAATAATATTTAAAAAACCCTCTTCATTTCTGTTTCTAGTTTGGAATTATTGTAATTATTTAATCTAGAAGAGCAGAAAAAAAAAAAAAATTTCCCAGGAAGCCATGATTTGTTCTAAAACAGAACAGTGAAAATCCATTACAGAATAGCCAGACTCTACCTTCTCTACTGCTGTAATTAAGTGCTAACATCCTCAACCCAAGTCTGCAAGGCAAACGGTACTTAGCCATCAATGTCATTTGGAATGATGGATTTTTAAATATCCACGGTTGTGAGCAACTAAGGCTTTAATCTGTATTAGCAAGTCATTTAGTGCAATCAATGCACTGTACCAGCTGGTAGCTGAGGTTCCTACATGTGCAGTCTATGTGCTTCACATGTCTTATTCCGGAATACATTCAGCGTTCTACCCTGCAACCATCCCTAAATAAACTACTGACAAGTATACAAGGGGCCAATTATTTGTTTGGACATTTCCTTTATGGGCTGGAATGCAATTTGTGCACCCATGGAAAAAAGTTTCACAATTTGTTTCCTTTGAAACGAATCTACTTTACACTTCTAAATGCTTTATGGATGTGGAGAAGTAAGTGGGGACGATATGGCACAAGAGAGAGCAATCAGGGCATATGCTCAAAACCTGCTATCGTTCTGAACCAAAACACTAATGAAGACACAGTCGGAGACGATTACTATCGAAGTGCTCTGCCAAATAAATACCAACTAAAACTAGGTAGGAAGAATATGTGGAATTGTTGACAAGAAGAAAAGGTAGAGAAGCTGGCAGAGAAGGTGCAGCTGACGGGACGCAGCCTGGGAAGCAGAGATCCAAGGAGACAGGAAAGCAATGAGAGGGAGCAGAGCACACCAGAGGTTATAACACTTGGCTATAAAATTGGCTGCTATTTTAAGAATTGGATCTACACCTAACTATACTGAAGTAACTCTAGCTGTATCGTGAAAGTTATAGTTATATGGATTAAATACAATAATATGAAACTACAATTTTCCAAAGTACACTTTTGAAAATAAGTTTTTCAGTTTGTAGCATATGAAAAAAAAACCCAAAACATTTGTTTTCTGGGTAATTTAAACATTGACATTTGAATTTCTTGTTAAAAGTATAGAGTTTCCAATCCATTCTCTCTAAATGGGTAAAATAGTTTTAAAAAAAAAAAAAAAACAAAAAAAACCCAAACCAAACATTTGCTGCAGTATCAACCAAAACCACTGTTACCCCAAAGAGTTTTTTTAAATTTAAGGTTGAAGTCAAATCTTGGAAATGACTTAAAACCCTTTTAAAAAGTGTTGCTCCTAATTCCATGCCTCTCTATTCATGCTTATGAACGTAAGATCAGGAATAGAAGAACAAACACTAGTTTAGTTGTTAAAAGTTTTTTCACCTGATATTAACAACTGAGCTCTAGTAGGCTATAACAAATTTAAATATTACCCTGTATCTACAGCTAGATATTTGTCTTCACTTTTTTTTTCTTATTGAACTAACAAAATCAAGTGGATGAAAGAATTTTTACTATGTCTAATGATAAATTAACATAAAGGTTTCAAGGCCTGTAACAGGGATCCCATGTAACAAACCAAGAAGATAGCAAACCTACTGGCTCAGAAGAGGGTCTCATTTCTTTACAAGCAATCTCCAAAAGCAAATCCTGCCTTAGTTGCTTCGCAACATGATACAGTAGTTGCCAATTCCAACTTCATCAGCATGGTACCCTGCGAACCACCATTATAATAAAATGTGACTGCGCAGCAGTGGTCTTCTGTCTCTATTTTCATGTATCATAAAGACAGGTATGCAGGTAGGGAAGTTGACTTTGAAATACCCTCTGAAGTTTCTGATTAGACACTAGCTATTACTTTACAGGAAATATCAGACCTAAATTGACTGTTGTGAACAGAAACAATGTAAATATGAAAGTTTGTAGGTAGGATACCTCCATGTGCATGACACTGTCCTGGCTTGTTTCCTGCAGAACAGCAGTGTTATGACACCGTAGAACAGTGAGCCAGTACCTCCCTGAGAGAAACAGTAAACTCACAACAAATGCTAGAGCTGAATCAGAAAAAACTTACTATAAATTCTGAATATCGTTAAACATGAGAGGTACCAAAATCTTGGTTCAGGAAGGAATATACACAGTAGGCATTTAAAAAATTTAGATGCAAGAATGAGACTGCACTCCTTTAAATTTCATTTAACTCCTTTAAATTTCAAAGGCTGCCAATTCTGGAGATTCTTCTTTTTTATCCTTTCGCAAGTAGTACTTACATTTGGTGGTATTCTAAGGCTTTGTACATAAGAATAAATTAAAAAATGTAGCAGGTCAATGCATCCTGATGAAAAAGCAATAAATATATGCTACAAGCCCTAACAAGGGTTTAGCCGTCCCTCAGGCAGAGGTAAACTTACCCCAAGAAACCATTACTATATTTCAGATCTGCAAACGCCGATTTTTCAGCCCAGCCTCAGCATTTTTCCCTATTTTCACATGCCCTGCTCATAAGTAACAGTTGCCAGGATGCAGTTTGAATGAGGTTAATGCGTCAAGCTTTGCCTCTACAGTTTTGTGTCCAAGCGTAAGTAAATAAAGCATCAGATCATTCAGCTTTCAGATATGGTGGCCAAACATGACTTGAATCACACTAGCAGTGTTCACTCAAAATCACTACTGCTCAAATGCTCGTATAAAGTCACCAACTCAACATCTTTCATGCTCATCCATCTGGATCCATTTTCAAAGGCCCCATAAGGTGAAACATTGTGACAGGGCTCCCTGTTAAGATACCGTAAAGATACCTTTTCAGGAAATAGGTCTATGATGATTTAAAATGTTTTTTAGAGGTTTTACTGTAGCAATTACTGTAGTTCACTTGTTGGCAAATGCCTTCTCTGTTGTTAATCAGTTAGTCATTAACCTTCCTAATATCAAATGTTGTCACCATGAATTTCAAATATTTGAACAAGCAGTATAAAGCAGACTGCAGTACTTACGCTGCGAGACAATGCTGCATTGTTTACAATACACACAATGACACCATATGGACTGTCCTGGATTCTTGCTATTATTTTATTTGCAGTTTTCCACGGTTACTTTATTCAACTTCGTATTTTATTTCGATAATTGGCAGTGCAAAACCTGGAGGACAAATCTGATTTCAGCCAAGATAAATAGTAGTGTGACAGTCACACCAGGCATTAGGCATATTTATAATACTTAGTGGTGGTAGTTCGGACTAAGATCACTTCTGTCCTTTGGAATGACCTACATCATGTACGCAGATTAAATAATATGTAGTTTATACTATTATTTCAAAATATAGTAAATTAATAGTGCACTGAGTTAATGCATACTAATATTCATTTGGGCACATCTGTAACATGCGCTGTTTTTACACAGTTCCCTAGCTGCCATCGCACTGTGCTTTGTAGCGCTCTAGAACCAATGTGTACACAATTGTGTATCCCTGCCTTCTGCTCTAAGGTCACGTTGGCTGGGTATCGCTTTTTTCTAGCACATACCTCCTCTTCTAGCTCAATAGGTTGTTTTCTTGGTAGTAATAATTATAACATATTACAAATTGAATGTGATGTTTATTTCATTCAGATAATAAGTTGGATGCGCTCGCTCTGAGCAGATGTGAGATTGCTAGCCCTCCCTTCTTTCCCAGCTACCACTTCTGGCCTTGAATCATGGCAGCCAGTCCTTTTTTTGATGTGCTCAAAAAGCAGCCTAGCTGAAAACGCTATCACTGTAATGAAAATTTAATACTTGCCTACACTTGAAAGCATACAAGCCAAACGCCTTAGGAGACTGCCTGATCCTTCTGGCATCACATCACAGTAACATATTTTCCTCTGGGTATTCATATAGAGGCAATATAGAGGCCAGGTTTAACACAACAGCGTCTCAATGACTGCATCCGCATCAGTGATTTCATGTGCAGGAGGGCTTCTCTTTGACGCAAGCTTGCCTTGCATCTCCATTGTTTGAGAGAGATGAGGTATGAGTGGTATGTTCAGAATTGCATTGCCTCACACTGAAGCCGAGCACTCTGACACCTATAGCGCACCTCTTGTAACACGGACACACCCAGGACTGGTGACTGAAGTGAAAAGAGACAATGTCAATATGAAGTGCTGGAACCATAACAGATCACGGCAAATCAAATTCCTGTCCTTCCTCCTTTGCACTGTAGTCAATAACGCCCACTGGGAATCAAAAGGTTTACCTCTCCATGGCCTACCAACTACAATCTTTCTGCTTGCTCTACGTGTTCAGAAATCATACTTCTCTGCATTCAGCTTACTAGGTGTTAAACAAAAATATTCACTGGATATACTACTAACACAGAACAATATTTATTTCAATATTTGATCAATGAAATTTGAGAGTACAACTTTCACTATCTGTTACAAGGTGTATTATACAAAGACTTACAATACCACCACCCCAAAAAGAATAATAATCTTTCTGAAGTTGAAAGCAATGTTTTCCTGTAGTACAATCGTATTTGTTTGGACAAAAAAGCATCCATGTGGCAGAAACAGGAAAATGCTACCAACTTTCCAATAAAGCGAAAGAGTGAGAAAATGTAATCCTTAGAGATCTGAATGATGTTTGCACAACTCCATTTATTTCATTGTCATCTTTATAAATTATTTCAGGGAAAATCAGCTTTACCATTACAAGACAGAGCCGCTTTGTTATTTCTACAATAGGTAACTATATCCTTCCAGTCATGCAGGCATGTGACAAAAACTATTTGATGAGTAACACTTAGGGGCATTTTGTTGGGCTTCCTTCTGGTTTCCTTTTCTGTCTCTTGGCCCCATTGATCAATGACATGTTCTCCAACATAAAGACAGCCTCAAGGTGTGCAAATTAAAATGACAGTTTGACCTAAGTCATGTTTTCTCTTCTTCTCCCACATTCCAGTAAGCCCAAGCCTTCAGTCCACTGCTGTAACATATAAATCATCTGTATGCTGCTACACAGCCAAGAGTAGCTATCTGCACTAACTACATACTCTAGAATTTACTCAGTTCAGCATGTACTGAGAGACTTATCTTTCTGGCCTCCAAAACTAAGGAGTCCACATGAATGGAACCTCAAACTTAGGGGCTAAAAATTTGTTGTCTGTCACGAAACTTGGCAGTGAAACTTCAGACTCGGTAGCGTCAGGTTAGTGGTCGGACTTGATGATCTTAAGGGTTTTTTCTAACCTAAAAAATTCTAAGATTCTATGAAAACCAGAGCACACTTGACTGCATCTTTCTTTACCAAGATCAGTACTCATGCATAACAGATCATTAAGTCCACAACTTAAATAGCAAACGCTCTCAGGGATATCCGACCATGAAGAACAAAAGCATTCAACAAAGACTGAGAAGCCCCCGCCAAGCCAAAATGAGTGACTTCACCAGGGATGAAAAGTAAAAGAACAGAAATGCAAACTGGGACCTGGCAGGGCCTCTCTGGCTACCTCTGCATTGCAGTTACCAGAATGTCCCAAGCTCCCAGGCCTGGGATAAGCTTAGACTATATGCTCCTTCCATGCTGACAGAGATATTCGTCCACTCACTCTTATGATTCCTGTCCATTAGTTTCTATGGGAATGAAATAAAAGTATTGGAGCTAGAAGTGAGCTGCTATCTGCTCCAGCCAGATGCCAGCTTGGAAGGTTAAAGAACACAGCCTATAAGGCATGCCAATGGTATACATCAGTCAGTTAACTAAGCAATGACAAATTCGTAATGTAAAGGCAGCAGAGAGAGATCATGAACATATGGAGAGCTTAGTGAAAAAACATCCCATGAGAGCCCTTTCCCTACTTCTTTCTTTGGCCCCAACAGAAATTGCCCAGCAAGCTCGAGGACTGGTTCAGTTTGTTAGAGAGAACCAATTCCCTGAAAATGGCCCAAGCGTTGCTGGAAAGGACACAAATCATGTCCTTTCCCACTGTTAAAAACACTGTCAGGTATTGAAAGCAACAACTTCTAGAATTCCCAGAAGCCCTCCTTCCTGATAGGGAATTTAAGAGTAAAATCCTAAAGTTTCCTGGAAGATCATTGTTTAGAAGCAGATGGTAAGAGGTGCAACCTGTTTCAACTGCCATATAGTACTTCTTCACTCTGCATCTTAGCAGTTGACTAACATTTATGCTACTACAGCCTGTAACTTTGCCCTGTTTTGCTCAATTAAGAAAAATGCGTAACTTTGGAAAGTATCAATTAGATGAAAAAAATAAAAGTATTTGAAAGATTAAATTTGTTCAGAATTACTCACTTTTCATCAAACCTGGAGAGTATCAGTGAACATGAAAAACATTTTAAAGAATGAAATAGAAATGGTTTAGTTTGTGTCAAAACATTTCTGTTACATCGTACCAGGAGATTCTCAATTTACAAGGCTTGCGTAAGTTTATAGTTTGAGTATACAGCATGGCAAATAACATAGACATTTTGCTGCTCACAAGGGAAATATGTCTTCTGAGAATGTGGTTATATCCACTGCGTAGCCTCCGTGCTCTTTCCTGATCCCTCTTTCTTGTCTAGAAAGCTACTACAGCAAGATGCTTGGGACAGCCTAGAGGACGGGAAACCTCTGCAGAATTTTAATTAAAAGAAGAAATTGGCTGTCTATTCCGTGTGAGACTGATCTAATGAACTGGTTTTTTAAAGAAACACTGTCACTTTAAAGAACCTGTACATATTGAAAATTCAGTTTGTTTTAAGATGATTCCCTCACTTTGGTCCCTTCTTTTTTTCCCCTATCCCACACCAATAATATAAGGACAGAAGAAAAGGTCCCTGCACTGTCTGCTACCTGACTTCACCGGTGATGAAAGGGCACACGTAAATGTACTGTGCCAGGGAAACTCATCGTGTTACCCATTATCAAGACCTACAGCCTGCACACAGTGCAGTTTTTTGCTTTCTAGTGCTAAGCATATTTGTGACAAGCAAAATTCCCCAGGAACTGGGTATAGAGGTAATCTACAACTATCTGAAAGATAACTTGAGAGGGACAGCAAGTCTTTTAAAATAGAAAATCCAAACAAAACTGGTACTAAGACAGCTCGCATCAAATCACAATGCTGATGGAGACACAGTGGTAGGCTGATAAGCCTTAGATTAAGTTTATTATTTCATTGGGTTTATTTTCTCTCAGGTTTACATGACCAAGGAAAAAACCATTTCATTCCATATCAATTCATGAATGAAAAGAGTGGCAGAAAAACTTGTCTTGATCAGCTACTGATTTTATTTCTTTCTGTTAACACTATTGTCAGGGTAAAACAAACCAACAAATCTCTGCACATGATCAAATGTTTTTGTGGTGAGCTAAGCACTGGTATACATTAAGGTGAACTGAAGACAGAAACTGATGACCTTTAATAGCTTTAGCCAGTTAATGCAACACAGAGTGACTTCAGCTGTGATGTACTGCTTTTACACTTTAAAGTATCACGTAAAATATCCGTGTTTTCACTAAAACATGTGAAAAAAGATCATTCAACAAGCCATTGTATTAAGTGTGCCTGTCCCGCTGTCTGTGAAAATTCATAATACACAATTGTGAAGATACCAATGCCAATTACTTGCCGCCTCCAGAAAAAAAGTGGATTTAATGCTGGCAAAGATGCCAAATTGACAACCAATCACTCTCCTGGCAGCCAGAGCATAAACAGGTGGATGTAGCTGGAACACACTCACCCAGTGACAGCTCAGAGAGAACCTGGCACTCCACCAGTTATAAGGGCTGGCAAATCACAGAAGTAAAAATCATCAGCTTAAGTCTCTTGACTCCGACCAAATAATCCAATGGAATAAGAAAGGTTAACAAAGTAAAATATGTTACAATCCTTCAGAATGATGCCAGTGCTAAAATAATCACTTACTCTTCCTAAGGCAAAGTCAGCAAGGTGGCAATCAAATCTCTCCAGCACACACACACCCGCCACAGGATGCTTCTGTTAACTAAAATACTCTGTCTGAAAACACCCTCTCTCTTTATTGCCTCAGGAAAAAGGGCAATACAAACGATTCCACAGAGATTTTATCAAAATAAGACTGAGGACTTTTCAGGCATCTTCCTAGTTTGTTAGTTATGAATACCAGCTGTCTGTGCTTGATGCTGTACAGAACTGACCCAAAATGAAATTCCTCCTTTAATCCCAAGCTAGACACAGTGCTCTCAAAATATATGATTCACGTAAAAAACACATGCTGTGCAAAGAAACCCAAATCTACACGTGGAAAAGGATTTATTACATTAAATAGAATAATTACTAACTGGGTAGTTATTTAAATGCCTTAGGGAGGAAGAAGAGGAGTCAAAGTAGTTTTACAATGATTTGGAAAAAAGTAGCCTGTCAAAATTTTCATTATGCGTTTAGCTTCAAGGCATGCTGCAAGGTAGATCTGTTTGGTGTGGCTGCTGCACAGGTTGCTTTGAGACAATGAATTAGTGAAGATGTTTACGTTCTGACAGATGTTTATTTAAAGATAGATCTGGTCACTCAGGCTCTTGGACAAGTACATCACTGTAAAGTTTCATGCAGCTAAACTTTTGATAATATATGTAAGTTAACTACATATAACTAGCGCATAATTTGCAAAGTGAGGTTTAAAAGAGACTTTAAAATATTCTTTTTATACCATACTTCCCTCTCAGGCCTTCTTTTTAAAGCAGATGTAGGATTTATTACATATGCACAGCTGAAGGGACACAGTCAGGCTGGGAGTGGACAGAAGTAAAGTGGAGCCTCAGCAGATGCAAACTGCTAAGCAGTGTAGAGACTGGTGAAATCTAGGGAAACATGGAGACTGCAAATCAATGGTTCACTCATTTTTGCTCCCTCTATTCCTGGCTAGCATATTTCCTGTATGAATAACAGCTTTCAGGAATTCCTGTCTCTCATGCAGCTTCCTGATTAGCTCTTAATAACTTGACTGTCAGCCTGGGTACCTCTTGCTCCATGCAGTCTACAAAATTAACAGCAGAGGGAACGACCATTCAGCACGGAACACAGAGAAGCAAAGCTATAGTTCTGTGACAGGCGAACTGAAGACATGGGAGCAGCTGAGAGATGTATTTCTACGAGGCGTCTATTTATTACCAGACTGAGAGGTATAGAGACGACACAAGTAAATACAAGATTGAGCAAAACAGATGCACAAAGACTCCAAATTCATAAAAAGCATTAATAAGGTCAGATGCTATTACATACGCAAGGTTTTGTCTGAGGGAGCAGCCTGCTCTTATATAGGGATCCCAGCCAATGAACTAGTAAAAAAAATAGAAAATATATGTCAGGTAGAAAAGTATATTCGTATTACAGCTGCTTTGTCTTTTCTAACATACAACTTGGTAAGACATCTCTTCCTCTGTGTGCGTGTACATATACAGAATTTTGTTTGTATTTAAATGCCTGAAAAATTTGCAACTAAAAACAGTGACATGTAAAACCCCGATGAAAAAGTAGCTGCTTCTGAAAAGGGGATTTTGATGAATTTTGTATGATCTCTTTAAAGATTCTCTAATGCATATTTCAAAAGATGTTTCAATACTGTAAGTTTTAGATCAGCTCATAACTGATAATTTAGATTTTTCCAGGACTATTCTCCTGTGGTATTTAGCTTCCAAACTGAGACTTAAATGTATAGTAGTTCTGAATGAAATCACAGGCAGAATATTAGATTACAGTATATAAAACATCACAAAATCCTTTGTTAATGCTAAATTAAAACCTCAGCTAAGGCAAACTTACTAAAAGTATCTGGGAATACCTGCAATAGAGGCCTTTTGTGCTTAGCAGTTGTCTTGTATGACTTGTTTGTACTGTCTCTGTATAAAGAATGATCAAACACTAACAATGATTTTAGATCCTAAAACATCCATAAATTGCAAAGAAATACATTATTTCTAAATAAGGTTATTTCTATGAAAATAATGCCAGGCGATAAATAGCTACAAAATTTCATCATCATAAGGGTGTGTAGACTTTAACCTTGAAATAGTTCCTGGATACTGTAGACAACTGAATATTGCTAAGTGAGCTCTAGGCATTTTACTGACCTTAAACTCTCTCAGGTCAATACTGCAGCATTTCCTGCCCCCTTTCCCCAGCCCCCAGGGCTGTGTGTCCCCTGTTGTTCCACAAGCTGAAGTCAACTCACTTCACCCTGATATCAAAAGGGCAATTTCCTACTCCCCCTGCTAAACCTGGCACAAGGGAGCAGGGGCTGGAAGAGGGGTGGGAGTATGAGCTCCCATGTTAGGCAGCAGTGCTTAATTAGATTGGCTCAGCTGCCTACACAATTACAGGCTCCGTTTCCCCACTGGGATCAAGATGTTGACCTCTTTTGTAAAGTGCTTTGAGGACTTCAGATGGAAAACTATGTCTCAGTCTAAGCCCCCCATTAGGATGCAGTCATAGTGCAACTGCAATAAAAAAAAAAAAAAAATCTAAGTATTAAAAAAAAAAAAGCATAGGATATAATTATCTTTGTACTCAAAGAAGTTAAGGCTCAAATTTCCAAAAATGCTTAGTTCTCATCCAGGCATCGAAACCAATGGTTTCAGTGGAAGCTGAACTCCCTCAGGAAATCCTGCCAGACATGCGTCAGGGCTACCAGCAACTGAAAATCACTCTTGGGTGTGTTAAAATCTGTTGCATCACATGAATAACTGAAAGTAAAGGGGAAGTTAACAGTACCGTTGCTTTTTATCTAACTCTTGTTTTGCCATCTCCCAATATAACAACAAATCAGCTTCAAATTTTAGCTAATGTCAAAAATGTAAATTAGTTTTACACTCTACTAAACCCATGCTTATTCACATCACACTTCATTTTGCTGTGCCTAAAGCCTGTATTCTCCAAAAGGCTGAAACATGGTTCAGGACAAAAGTACTTTCAAGGCATCATGGTCAATCTTTCCCTATGTCTGTCTGCACCACAGAGAACAGACCTATTGAGCAGTACTCTTAGCCATGGCATATATACCTATTGCTTAGTCTATACGCATCATATCTATTAGCTCCATTCGCTGTGATCACAGGATGAGTGCAGAATATCCAATGGAGAACTGCACTGCAGACAAGAAATTTCAGGTCCAAGAGTGTAAGTCTGCTCCAGATCAGAATCAAGCTATTAGTCTCTCAGCTTCATAAGCATCATATCATTCACTATAATTATATATTTTAAAAATAAAAGTGATAGGTCTATTTGCTCTGTCCATTAACAAACTAATGCTCAGAGTATTTGTCAACTATTTTAATTCATGCTTTAATACACACAAAAATCAAGATTGCAAGTAAATCATACATGAATGCAGAAATCTGTTTGTAAACCTTAGTTCCCCTGCCATGATAATTGCTTAATATCTGGCATTAATGATATTTTTCCTAATGTCAGACAACTGACATTTAAACACATTTAAACATTAATGTGCAGGCATTCATGCAGGGACAGGGGATTATTTAAACAGGAAGGAATACAGTTTTAGAGACAATCCAATAAAACATTTGCTGTCCCCCTGCAAAGGACAATCTGACTTAATCAAGGTTACATATGTAATACATTTTCATACTAGGCTTTATACCTATAGTAAATATATGTATATTTACATGTATATTCAGAAGGTAAATAACTTCAAATTTAATTTTGCAAATTTAATCTGCCTATAACAGGCCACCTTTCAGACTTTTCTGGGACATCCAATACAGTTAATTCTAAATCATATTTGTTTAGTTTGCCTTCTTTGTTTGCAGCACGAGTTCGAAAAAACTTGCTCTTTCAAGATACAACTGTGTAAATTTCTTGAAGATGAAGTTCTGCACTTGCTTATATTGGGACATAATGTATTTTCTTAGCCCCCGATCCTATTACGCAAATATTAAGAAAAGCATTCTCAAACTTTCCTTGTAACTAATTACCAATCTTTTCTGTCCAAATGACAAACAATTTGCTGATACAGTGCTTGGCCAAGTTTGACTATCTGCTATATGACAATGCATTGCTTCATGCTACTGTTAATAAAGATGAAAGGGTTGTGTATCGGGCGTTTCAAAGGGCTCAGAAGAAAGTTGTTCTTAACTGGGGCTCCCTAACGAAGGAAGATTGTGACCTATGCAATTAGTCTCACAAAACCCATATGCACAAGAATAACTGAATTCAATCTCATGCTCTATAAAGTCATTTATTACAGCAGACACCATGGCTCATATTGGAGATGCTACAGGTAATAAATACAGGAGACGTAAAAAAAAAAATAAATTAATCAATGATACTGGATTTTACTAAAAAAAAGAAATAAACTAATAAGGTGAGCCATTGTAATTCTTTTCTGACTTTACCTTCCTATTTCAAGTAATCAGAAACACTTATGTAAAAGCACACAAAGAAGTCATAATAGTTTAAACTTTTTTGCTTAAGCATAGGGCAAAATTGCTAAGGGACTTGCATTGGTCTCTGTGAGAGCAATGGAAAGATCCCTAAAACGGAATCAGCATAATTATCAAGAATAAATGGAATCAACAGTAATTTTGGTCTTCATTTATTTTAGACAAGGACTTGGCCTTTAGTGCACAATATTTCAAAGAAAAATCACTAATGCTTCTGAAATAGTCTGGAGACTGTACTCGCTACAGAGCTAAAAGAAATAACTCATCAGACCAAGGGACCTGGTTGTGTAAAAGATTTGGCACAGGCACCGTCTCTCAGCTAGGGGAGAAAGCCCCAGTGACTTCTATCTCTGAATAATAATAAGGAACTAGACATCAGATTCAATGTATATTGTTTTGAGCTAATTCCACTAGAAGATAAGCTACTCTTAAGACGCAAAGCATTTTTTCATCCCACAATACGAACATTTAATATGTGAAACTCCTATTTCCTGTGAAACCATAATACCCGATCGTTACTGCTCTGCGAGTGACTCATTTAAATTTCTTAATTATTGCAAGCAACTTTGTCAATAGCATAACATTTTCAAGAGATTACCTTTTTTTTTTTTTTTTGAAGTAATAAAAGCTTTTGTGCCAGCCAGGAAATCCTTAAAGGGTTTCATCTGTTTTGCATTACTAAATAGCCAGAGCAACTCAATATTCACTGACAAAAATAAAATGTTTAAATAATGTAATGGTTGTGACACTGACTGAGGAAATGAGTGAAATTCTGCATTCGCTTTCCAAACCACAACACAAAGATTTGTGCATTATGTGAAGATACCTGCTAGGTTTTTCTTTACTCACTGCAAGCACAAACTGCTCACTGAAAAATAATGAATTTAAACTTGTATTTGAAGTGTAGTAGTTTCTTTTGCACACTAATATACAGATAAGCTACAAAACATAATGTTCTCTGAAGTATTTTAACAGCAAATAAAATTGGGAAATCTAATTTCTTTAATAACACCTCTTCTATTGTATTTTCTATATGTAGCTCTTCAGATACTCAGGAAAGAACAATGCTTCATGGTTGGTGGTAGAGACAGCTTTCATTTAATTAAAAAACATAAACTTTTCATGGAATTTTGTTTTCAGAAAACAGAATTAAGAGCATACACATTTCATCTCTTTCATTGCGGCACCAGTTCTTCAAGGAAGCAGGGGTTTCTCAAGACCAATGTGTGTTTACCTGCTTTCTTCTCTAACTAGATATTCAACACAGCTGAAAGAGCTGAAAGGCATCTTGGAGCTACACTTGGCAGATAAGCAGAGAGTTTTGGAACAGAAGTCTGCCGAGAGACAGCTGGGACCTCTGAAAACTCTGGGTCCAGCCACCAATTCTACACCCATTTGTGCCTTTCCCTACCAGGCCTTCATGATCTACCTTGGACTTGCTGAGATGTCTTTGTTTCTGGATAGAATACATAAACTACTTAATCTTTTCTAGGAAAGAGCAGAGTTTTGCGCGGTACACACATTTTGCAAATACACATATGTATTCACTAAGCACATGTGTTTACAAGTATCAAAATTTCTTTTGAAGAGAAAATCAGCAGATTGTGACTGATTTTGAAAAAAAGATCTCTGATGGGTAAGACAGTGAATTTGTATTCCTCTGTCACAAAAAAAGAAAAAACTTCAGCTTTGGAAAGTTTAAAATACTGAGGGTAGACTTGACAGACTGTCATCAATTTGCTCCAGACATGACGGAAGCATGCCAACTATGCCATTCTGTTTCAGAAAGCGTATCCAGAAAAGTACATGTGACAGAGGAAGAAAGAGACCTCTAAGGAAAAACTTATCTATTTTGCCTACCCTCACAGTAGGCTGAAACTGTAAGGAAATGTGGTGGGTTGACCATGGCTGGAGGCCAGGTGCCCACCAAAGCTGCTTTATCACTTGCCCTCCTCAACTGGACAGGGGAGAGAAAATAAAACGAAATGCTCATGGATCGAGATAAGGACAGGGAGAGATCACTCACTAATTACTGTCATGGGCAAAACAGATTCAACTTGGGGAAAATTAATTTAATTTATTACCAATCCAATCAGAGTAGGGTAATGAGAAAAAAACAGAAATCTTATTAAAACACGTTCCCCCCACTCCTCCCTTTTTCCCAGGCTCAACTTCACTCCTGATTTTCTCTCCCTCCTCCCACTAAGGGAGGCAGGGGGACGAGGAATAGGGGTTGCGGTCAGTTTATCCCATGTTGTTTCTGCTGCTCCTTCCTCCTCTGGGGAAGACTCCTCACATTCTTCCCTGCTCCAGTCTGGGATCCCTCCCACAGGAGACAGTCCTCCATGAACTTCTCCAACATAAGTCCTTCTACAGGGTGCAGCCCTTCAGGAATAGACTGCTCCAGCATGGGTCCCTTGCGGGGTCACAAGTCCTGCCAGCAAACTTGCCTTAGTGTGGGCTCCTCTCTCCGTGGGTCCACAGGTCCTGTCAGGAGCCTGCTCCAGTGCAGGGTCACAGTCTCCTTCGGGCATCCATCTGCACTGGCCTGAGGTTCTCCACAGGCTGCAAGGGGACATCTGCTCTACCGTGGACCTGCATGGGCTGCAGGGGGACAGCCTGCCTCACCATGGGCTTCCCCATGGGCTGCAGGGAGACCTCTGCTCCGGCGCATGGAGCACCTCCTCCCCCTCCCTTCTTCACTGACCTTGGTGTTTGCAGAGTTGTTGCTCTCACATATTCTCACTCCTCTCTCTGGCTGCAGTTACACAGTTGGGTTTTTTTCCTTTTCTTAAATATGTTATCCCAGAGGTGCTACCACTGTTGCTGATGGGCTCGGCCTTGGCCAGTGGTGGGACTGTCTTGGAGCCAGCTGGCATTGCCTTTATTGGACATGGCGAAGCTTCTAGCAGCTTCTCACAGAAGCCACCCCTGTAGCCCCCCTGCTATCAAAACCCTGCCACACAAACCCAATACAGCAAAATGGGCACACTTATTATATGATACAACAGACGCACATACCTATATGGGTATTTCATTAGATACGTATGAAATACTTGGATATATGCATAGCTATTATACATATATACAAGAGGTATTTATATATGCACACACATATATGTATAAATATCTGCATAGCAATGAGATCAGAGACTTGATTTAAAAGGCCATTTTCAAAGTGGAGAAATTCTAGGTTCCTATCAAAGTCTTATAAAGAACTAGTTCATAGGATATGAAAGAAATTAAGATCATTGGTTCATAGGATATGAAAGAAATTAAGATCATTGTGTAAGAATATAAATAGCATGTTCCTTCTTGATTTCAATACATTCAGAAATCCTTAACTCTACACCAGAAAATCTCAGGAAAACAACCTAAGAGCACTATATAACAAATTTTAAAAAATACATTTGAACTGGTTACAGCAGTTTAACAAGCGTCATTAAATTTCTATTACTACTCATCATTCAATGCCATTCTTGATGACCTAGCTTTTTCCAAACACCTCAGTCTCATGACAATTCTGCAGCTAATTACACCTGATTAACATATGGACTGGTGCTGTATAACCACATATTACCCAAACTAGAATATAATCTAAATTGTAATGATATAAAACTACAGTATCCAAACCAAGCCATTCCATAATCTCACCTGTGCGGTTGCGACTAGTAAAATTTACAGACTCAAAAGTGAATTAATGACTTCTTGTTCCTTTTGGGCAGAATGCAAATGCCCATAAGCAGCAAGTTTGTCAAAAAAGAAACAACAATTTCCTTCTCTCTTGCAAAACAAACAGATCCAAACAGCCACAGAAATAACATTTCAAGCTGCTGCTTAAAACGATGCCACCATGACAGTTGGTCATTATAGTTCATGAGAAATAATGATTGCTATTAAACACATCTATGTATCCATGCATTCACACAACAGCAAGAGTGCCCAACAAAATGCTTCAGCACTAGACAAGAGTTTGCATCAATAGTGTTCTGTGTTCTGCTCTCTGTTTTTTTCAGAAATGGCACCACAGTTAGGCGAATGATGTGATACTTGAAACTGTCAGAAGTTTCCTGGATCCCTAACTGAGGAATGGTCTCTGGGGAAAAAAACAACATAGTTCTTCATTGCCAAAATACTAAAATCTACCAGTGACTTAAATATAACACAGAAGACCTACTGCGCTTAAAGGCCCGTTTATTACTGTAATTCAGTCTTGAAAATTGCCATCTAATTTGTAGCTTGACTCACTGGTCTGGCAAGCAGACTACAAGGTTTCAGTTTAGGCCATGTACATTCTGCAAGGAGAATGTTAATCCCTAATGATTAAACTTCTCATCTATTCATTGCCACAGAATGACAAGGAACAAAGGCCAAAGATACATTTCCCTATTAAAGTAATTTCCAAATATTTCTATTCCTATGGACCCTCATTTAAAAGCAACCCGTTCAGCTCACTGTGTTATGAATCCCTTTTCAGCTGATTGGTATTTTATGAAAAAAAAACTGTGAACATGTGGACAATTATATTATGTGACGATATTCACTAGGCTCTGACTCTCCTGTTTGTGTAGGATTTAGATTTGATAGACAAAAATAACACAAGTCTAGCTTGCAGACAGTTAAATAACTGAATTTATAAAGCTGACTGAGCAAACTGGCTCTATTCAGAGGTTTCACTTTTAAATCTTGTTACTGCTCATTGGTGAGGATTTGCAAACACTGTGCCTGTCAAGCTTCCTGATCAGTGATAGCTTTGAAACTGAGCTAAAGCAGCATGGAGAAAAAGCCAAAACTGGATTTAGTCTCATTTCAACAACCATTTTAAAGCTGTTCTCACTCAAAGATATAAAAGTTATGATATTTTCATGCTTTCAGTTTACTGCATATCTTTAGCAATAACCTTTGCCTGAAAAATAAAATTCAGCAAAGCAAGTACAGAAGGGAAATGTCCTGATTTTTTTCCCCTATTAATTTCTGGGGATTGTTTTTGGACTGGATTTTCACTGACAATCAGGAGAGCTGAATCAGGTACCTAAATCTGGGGAATTATTACATGCATGATTTTCTATAGCTTGGTCAGCCCTAAAATTTGCTGGTTTCACAGCAAACTGTTTAGACAGGCGTTACGGGTTGATTTACCTCTCTCCCTCTCCTCACATTGCCAAATTAACTGAACATGTCCCTCCCAAAATTGTTAATATAAAAAGACTTTATAGAATAAAATTTAATATCATCAATTCCAAGATAAAAAGTATGGGAGGATATGAGTGAACAAATGTACATGTTCAAATGTGTGTAATCAGCACATTTTTCAAAAGTGATAATTAGGATGAAGAATATTACTTTACCTCAGAGAACACTGCCATACCCTTAGATTTCAGAGATAAACAGAGGAAATAAAATTTTTGAGTGAACAGCATGGTTTGAGGGGTACACAATTACTCACATATCTTAATGAAGCAAGAGGATTCTTGAGTGCAGGAAATGTCCTGTAATATAACCATTATAGTGGAAGAAACAGAGTAAAGCTGCTTTTTTCGGTGCAAAATTTTACTTATATTTTCCCTGTTCTCTCTCAAAGAAGTGATGGAGACTTATCCTCAACTATAGGCTCATCCTCCTTCGGGGGTACTGGCGGAAGGGTGAGCATTTTGCTTTTCTTTGAAGTGCAAGCACACATTGGAGATGAAAGCAACTGCATTATTGTCTTTGATGTTTTTGATACTGAGTTTCTCATTTGATTTTTCTTTGTAGACGTTCAGAAAGTAGATTTACTTCCTCAATCAACCTTACCCTAAATCCTCAATAGGTACTTATCCCCTTAAATATCTGAAATTGATATCACTATTTTTAAAAGTTTGAGTTTGGAATACTTTAATAAATGCAAAAAATTCTAAGTCATGCCACAACCTCTTTATTTGTGCTGAGTCCTTAAGCGCACTATGTGCTATAAAAAGAGAAGAGACAAAAAAAATCCTTATAACTTAGTGAGACACCACAAAGACAATGTGCTTGAAGTAAAAAAGCCTTATTCACAGCAACTCTTTACGCATAGCTCTTAATATTTGTAAAAATGTACTCATTAGACAAACTGGGAAAAAAAACCCAACGCCAAACCCTAAAAGTTGTTCTTCCCAGCAGTCAAGATTTAAAAACTAAATCCTTCAAAAATATATTTATGCCTCCAAGTGGATTACTCAGTTGAGCAAGAACTACCTGAATGGTGGGCTCTAAGACTCCTTGACAGGAATAGCAAGAAACAAAGCACAGCTGTAAGGAAACAG
This sequence comes from Dromas ardeola, assembly GCA_013398915.1. Taxonomy (NCBI): domain Eukaryota; kingdom Metazoa; phylum Chordata; class Aves; order Charadriiformes; family Dromadidae; genus Dromas; species Dromas ardeola. The sequence continues at coordinate 407,515 of VYZM01003665.1, forward strand.
CAGATGGGCTACGAATTTATACGAGATGAGAATCACATAAAGATTGCCTGTCTTACACATATATCTGGTTAGCTCCTTTAAGAATTAAAATTTTACACTTTGGGAGACAGGTATAAAAAAATAGAGGGCATGTGGGTAGAACAATCATGCATACTAGCTTCGAATTCTTTTCCCGTAGATATATTCCCTTTTACATATGTTTAGAAAGGTAGCTGAATCTTAAAACTGAGTAATTATTGTTTCTTTCAAAAGGTATTTTATTTTCTGCTTGCACACAAATATATCAAAATGGGAGCGGTTGAAATTTTCCATATGATTTAGTACCTCCTACTTCAATATAATATTGGCCAGATACATTCTCCCAGAAAGTAAAGAAAATTTAAATCCACATGTAATCACACCTGGCTGAGAAAAGCCTGCCAAGACAGTTGGCATCATCGCTTTTGCTCACTGATCAGAACAGAATATATCCAGCAAGCATAGCAGGAGCAGAAGAACATTTAAAACTAGTGTGCTTTACCTTACTGACTTTAATTTGAAAGTGCAACAGAGAAGCACGTTACTTAAAGACCAGTGGGAGGAAAAAAAAAATAAATTAAAAAGGTGAAAATATGAACAGCTGTGACAGGAGCTGGCAAATAGAGAATTTTTGGTTTTAAATATCCTACAGGACTGTCTAGTTACCTCACGATATTTGTAAGTAGCAACTCCAGTGCTCTATGATTTTTACAAGCTCTTAATATAATTGAGAAATAACATGAAAGTCGTAGTTGAGGATGTTTTCATCTTTATGAAAGGGTGTCTCCAAATTACGGCTTTCTCAAATAAAAGTCTGTCTCTAGTGTGATATATAGGAGCTTTGCTATTGGTGAAGAAGCCGGGATTTCATCTTTAGAACAAAAACACTACAACAGAGAACTGCCAAAAAACCCTATCTGGTATTTTGTTGAAAATCCTGGTCCTTCCTTTCAGAACTAGACAGACCTCCTCGTGAGTGCTTAAGCCTATATAACAGCTATATTAGCTACTTACACAGAAAGCTAATTGTATCTGAAAGTATTTACAGGCAGTTCCTATATTCGTATTGTGCTTTGTTCGCTTATGCTACATAAAGCTGAGAGAAATTCTCCTTCTCTCTTTGTATACCTTACTCCTATCAAATATGTGTAATTCAAGATGGGTGCTAAAAGAGTTACTCAACATTAAAATCTGTCTACAGTAATTCTCTCCAACTGTCTCTATAGTTTTAAGTCAGCAATGGCCTTGGTCTAACTGGGTCAGACACATTTGAAGCCCACTACCAGTAAGGAAGCTAGTCACCATTATCTCAGAAGCTTCCACCACCTCTGACAATTGACTTGCCCCAAGTACAGAACTCACCTCCCTGGCAGGGCAGTAGGGAATAAACAGCCTCCATAAGGGAGCTGCAGCCTCCCTCCGTAGCAATACAGCTTCCCTCATTCAACTGTTCAGACACGGGATTAACTGGGCATAATTTTGGTCATAATGGAGAAATTCAGTACCTGCATACAGGAAACTCTGTCATCCCTTCCATAGTGTGGAATCCTGTGCCAGAGTACACCTGAGGAACTGGCAGCAATTTCTCTGTACCAAACAGCAGCTTATCCGGTGAATTAATAGTTTGTCATCCTGGCCTAAATGGAGATAAAGTAGAAGCTAGTTCTTAAACACAACTAGATAGATGTGTAGAGAGCAAAATACTGCCAAAGGAATTGAGCAAGAATAGTGGTCTACTACAATTTATTGAGTGGCTTCCAGTAAAACTACAAGTACTGAATACGTTTTGCTGTAGCATCAGTGCAAGGATGCAAATGTAAAGCACATATGCTGCTCCACAACATGAACACTCACAAGCAGACTCTGGGTGTACAACAGTACGTTCAATACTGCCACTTGTGGTGGTACACTCTGCAACTTAACTTTGAGATGCCACAAAGCTTTCTCTGAGAAGTTGTAAGTTCTCACCCATCCTAGGTTTGGATCAGCAAAAAGGAAGGTTAAACACATCTTCTACTGCTGCCACCTATAGCCTTCCTATCTCTTCTGGGATGCAAACTGAGTATCTGGCCTGCACTACATTTCTAACATCATTTACCAAGCAAGAGCTAAGGAGAAACACTAGTTTCATGTAACACATTGAAATTCTCTTCCCTCAATCAGTTCATTGGAAAAAAATATACTAAATGTAATGCCATAATTTACTATCTTTTCAAGGTCAGATGTAAAATGATGTGGTTTTACTGACCAAAGAGCTGTCCCTTGAATGTTCTTACATATAACTGTATATTGTACAAACCAGAACGGTTCCCAGAAGAAAACAGGATAAAGTATGTGGTTAACCGGATGAAGTTTTTTTGTTTATTTACAGAAGATAAGCACAATTTAGTTTCTTCATGTTCTTTTATTCTTAAAAGCTGCAGCATTTCAGATTGCTATTGTACACACATATAGATAAGACAACAGATACGCAATTATTGGCCCTTCAAGAACCAAAATATGATAAATTATTTAAGACATCCTTTTCCGGAGACAAACAAAACTGTCTCTTTTATCTTGAATCTGCCCTATATAAATATAGATCTGCCATTTTTGGATCTATTTCTAAGCCACCATGTTATAAACACACAGTCATACACAAATATATTTCCAGCTTTCCCTGCATATACGAATTATAAGGCTAGTTCCTACCATTTCCCATTACACATTCAGTAACCAAACCATTTCAATAACTTTCAATACTTCACTCTGCATTCTCCTCTATACTAGGTAAATCACGTGGGAAAATTCCTTCCTCTTTGAACTCTGTAATTAAAATTGCATATATTTGTTAAGAAAAGCCAATTATTTCACCTCTCACTGCGAGCCACGGTGATGTTAGTTAACTCTGCAACTTTACATGAAGCCTGCACCTTCTAAAGTAAAAGGGTGTAGAATAAAGCTTTTAAATCCTACAGGACATATGCATTTAAGGGTGTGTCGTCTTGTTTCCTACCTGAAAAAAAGCCTCAAATGCTAAACTTTTTTATTTTCAATGGTGACGAGAGAAGACTTACTTGACATTGGGTTTGTAAACTATATTTAGCACATTTCTTCTCTCCAGTAGTTTGTACTTTCCATTGGTGTCAGGACAAAGACATCATCCTCTCAATACAAGTAACAGTGGCTAAACTGGAGCACAGGAAGGAAATATTCCATTTCCAATGTCAGGAGAGGCTGAAGGTGTTGTAGCACGCAACGTGCTTGCTACCTCGCTTCTGCCAAACATTACTGCTGATATCCAGCAGAAAAGCCTCAAGATGTGAGTGCATCACCTCTTCATCAGTCAAATGACAGACTTCAGCTTCAAATGGTGGGGAAAACTGTTTAAGCTGACTTGGCTGGCATTGCACTGGAAAGGACTGGAGAACACCTCTACCACCCTAGCAATCAGATGGATTACAGGGGAGGTTTTCGTATGCTCGTGGAAAATAATACATTTAACAGCTGCAGAATATCATGGCTTTTGTTTGCAAACAAAGGTTTCTATTCTTGTCTAAAAGAACAAGCAGGCAACCCCCACTTTCCAAATTAAATATACACCGCAATGGCAAGGTATCAAGTGCCTACAATGCATGAAAATGGCAGCCATCGTGTTTAAAACAAACTAAAAAAACCCAAATAACGAACAAGAGATAAAGCAGTACTGTGTGAAAATCACATCACACTAATCATTATTCTGTATTAGAGATGTGCTATGCTTTAAAAGCTGAGCAGCAATTAATTAAGAAAACTGGAACCTAAACCTGTAAGACATGTGGACCACTCCAATATTCAACTATAGCCTTCCCAACGAGGACTGCTTACATACTCATTTCAGTTACTATTTTCTGACAGCTACTGAAGAAAACAGAACTGCGTGGCTTTTTTTTTTTCCTAAGACATGAAATAGTAAACAAAGTATGTTACATGACATAGTAGATTAACGTTATTAGTGACAGGAAATCTGCCAAAATCTGGCATAAATAGCCCACAAAATAGATATTTACTAAGAAATTACAGAAATTTTCTTATTGTTTAGTCAAGTCTTTTACTAACTTCAGAAAGTGCTCAAATGGTCTTCTTGAAATAATGGCATGTCCAGTGACTCTAGGAAAGTTTTCAAACCCTTGCAATTATACCTAAAAGAAGATTGATGTGAAAGTCATGGTGATAAAAAAACCCCAAAAGCTAAGCATATATAATGGCAAAAACCAGTCCATATACACTTGCTAGAAAACAAACTGAATCAAAGTAAATGAAATGACTGAAAAGAAGGAAAAACAGTGCAAGACAAAAGAGGAGAGATGTAGAGAGTTAAAAGGAGGACAAGCAGAAAACGATAAAGTGATTACGAAGAAAAATATACAACTATGGTAGGTGGAAAGAGAAATATAATGAAGGCAGAGCAGAAATTTAACAAGTAAACACACTCCAGAATTCACACGTAAAAACACAGCTGAATAAACTCTTCCAAAAAGAATTAGAAATAGAATCAAAGGGGCAAAAAAAAATATGTTTCTTTTATTCAAAATTTATGTGAGAAAATATTTTTAATATAGGAACAACTATTTAATGCCCTGGAGAATAGTGTATGTATGCTATCTGACAAATGGATTAATTGTATTTCCCTAGCTGACAAAAAACTGCTTTCTATGTATTTGACTAGTTCACCTGCCTTTTTTTACCACCCCTCCACCCCCCCCCTTAATCCTGATAAATCATCCCAATCTCTTGATTCTTTCTAGACCAATTAAAAGTCTTGGCTGGGTGCAGTCTTGGAAATAATAGTCTGGCTCTGAAGCAGACCTTCTTTCTAGTTAAAATTGGTGTTTACAAAAAAGAGATTTTCCATACTTTGTTATTACACTCAGGTAAAATTGCTTTGCTATGCAGCTTCTAGAGAGTTACACTTCTTTATCAATTTTCTATTATTTTTGTAGAAAAAGGAAAATGCAGCAAGAAGGCCAGAGCATTGTACATTTCACTTTTTTTTTCTTCTCCACATTCAGCCTTGAGAGAACACAAGACGTTCCTTGGTTTCTGAAACTTTTGGTTGATGGGTGATGACAGGCAGAGTAGACAGATCTCTAAAAGAACAGGTACGTCACAGGACACATGACTCACAGATGCAACTCAAACTAAACCTACAATTACTTTCTGCAGCTCATTGGAAAGAAGTCAGAAAGTTTAAGAGAGGGTCCCCAGCCATGCTCCTAACTTCTTCTGTACACTTTTCTTCCACCTCCAGCTAGGTCCTAAGGAACATGGCACTTCAGTGTCTGATCTGTCTGCTACCACCGTGCAAGGAACCTAAATCTGTTTTGTCCTTAGGGTCTTTTCTTTCCTCGGAGAAGTAGAGAGTCTGTATTTCAGAAACTGTTCATCCATAGGCAGTTTGCCCATAATTCCAGCATCTGGAGTACACAGAAGAAAAATCCAGTTGGGGTAAACTCCTGCTTATTAGCAGAGCAGAACTATTCTTTGAAAAATGATGGTTTCAGTGTAAGACAGCTCAATCAGCCCTTGTTTGAAAATGAGGAAGATCTCCAACTGAAAATAAACTGTATACACATTATTGTTCATTAATTTGGTTGGTGTTTTTTTTTTTTCCCTTTGGCAAACATAAATGTATCTTCCACAATAAAGAGGCATGAACAAACTTCTAAAAACTTCTTAAAGTACCAAGCCAATCTGATGTGGTGAAACCATTTCAGTCAGTCATTTTACTAAGAAAAACCACAATAAATAAAAAATTCTTACAAAGCTGCCTGCCTTCATCTTTGTTAAGCTCAGTAAGTTTTGGTTTAAAACTTTTAGCCAAACAAAATTGTTTCTGATTATGGAGGTCCTAATTTTTCTAACTTATCCCAGGAAAAAAAACGGGGAGTTATTTCTCGTCTTTTAAAAGCACTAGAGACTGGAACTAGAACCTATTGCTCATGGCAGGAGTCTGAAATACTCCCTAGGCCCAGTAGAGGTAGGACTGCTCAGAGTCTGAGCAATATAGAGGCAAAATAAGAGAGCTACATCTGGGGAAGAGGAAAGAAACAAAACAAGAAACTCCTATGAGAGCACAGATGAATTAAGCTCCACGTTGCTATGCACAGATCAATGGAGCTGGATCTCTCATCATTCTACCCATTCCTGCACATCTCTCAAATAAATTACCTAACAGTTGCGAAAGTCACTAAAACACAGAGGGATACTGATACCAATTGGATACAATGTTTTGATTCCAAGTTTAGGAATGCTATTGGTACTACCAAGTGCTAGTTATCACTTCCATGATCCCCTTTCTTGCAGAGGTGTAAGAGGTTGACAGAAGCTAATCCCAGTGACTCAGTAATTTACTTAGGAAAAAAAAATACCTTCCGCCATTCACAGTGTTCTCTCCCAACTCTTAGACCATTAAGTCCTAACAAGCCCTCTCACAGGCCACAGGGACACACAATTCTTATTTTAAGAAGGCAGGGCTCCATTTCTCTACTCACAATAGTTAAACCCCAGCATTTTACTGCTTTGGACTAACCTCTTACCATCTCAGTGGGATTTAGAGCTCTGTATGGAATGATGTCCACATGTAAAAGAACAGAAATAATCTTTCTTGTCCAAACATACATCATTCGTGCTTAACATAAAACAACAGATATAGTGCTAAGTACTCTAAATAGGTAATCACTAAATCATACTAGTCTTTAGGAAGATCACATTAAACACTATTATTATTATTATAATTGGAACTGAATAAAACTAATTACTTGATAGAATTGTTTTGTTTCTTCCTTTGTTCTCTTTTTTTTCATAGAGATCTGAAAATTAGAAGCAAACAGAATTGTTCATTATGAACAATCACAAACTTTCCTGCATTAATATATTACAGCCACTCTAAAATAAACTAAACTATGAAACCTAACATTTAAGGATTATCTCTATAGTGAGGCATTTATTTTTAATCTGTTAAAATAGGCTATTCCTTTTTAACATTTGATTGCCTTACCGAAACATTCTGCACAAACTTCCTTTATAGCAAATCTAACTATATTTAATTGCTTCAGCTGCTGGACAGTTATACCTAAGATCCTTTTTCATAATACTCTCTCTGCTTTCTAAATAAACAAACAGTCTCTTCCCCCAGTAACTGCTGGATAATTGCCAGCAGAGGTGTTAACAGATGAGCAGCCATGCAAGCAGCTTTTCCAGTGGGACAAACACTTGCCCTGCCACTCCAGATCAGAGTAACACCCCCTCATCTTTGCCAGAGAACTGCTCGTCTGTGTGTTCCATAACCTCTTTTAATCTGTAACACGCAGGTTATTTTAAGCAGTTTAAAAAGAGCTCACTTTCACTAAACCAGATCTTTGTACTCAAATAGATTAAGGGGAACAAACATAAAAAGCTCTGCTGTCAACTGGCAGAGAGCGATAACATGTGGCATGTGGGAAAGGTTGCTTCAACCTATTCTGGTAAAGGAGACCTGTCCACAGTTTGAAGTGTTCAGACAGGAACCCAGTTCTGCAAGGAAATAGATTTTCTTGTTTTTTGGAAAAACGATGGGTGTGTTGGAAGTAGCCTTAACTGCACGTGGCAGTTGACTGCGTA
>VYZM01003665.1:422326-442675 GCA_013398915.1 Dromas ardeola
AGAGTTTCAGTCCCACTTACTATAAAAATGTTTAATTAAGCTGTAAAGACAGCACTTAGAAACAGGCGAGAAGTATTCACTTCCACATTATAATTGAGCAGTCAGGCACAAAGTCACAAATAAGCACAAGAAAAGTTAAAGGAGAGACAGCTATTGAAAAATAAACATAAACATCTGATAATTATTTTATTGTCTCTATCCTATCAGAACACATTGGTTTTTTTATGTATCTATAAAGGAGTCTTCTGCCCTCTGAAGAACTCTATTATGAGAGAGTAGTATCTGTCAACTAAATTTTTACATGTAATACATACAGTAACAGAAAAGACAATGGACAGCTAATAAACCTTGTTTAAAAATGAACACAATAAATTTTTTAAAAGACTAGATATAAAGGATGGTAAATTCGAAGGCTTTAAGAAACTCCCTTACCAGAGTCAAAAGGCAATCTCACAGAAACAAGTTCAACATCTCTATAACCGCATGACAATAGATAAGAACATGAGGTCTGGATTACTTTTTTTTGTTGTTGTTTTAATTGTCACTTTAAAGCAAATACTCCACAAATCAAGCAATGTACTGGATTATCCGTGTGATAATATATTCAAATATTTGACATTTACATTAATTGGAGGTAATGAAGAAAATATTTTTGTTGTTCGCTGGATGAGACTAAATGGGCTGGAAATTCAAATGAATAAAACATCATTACAACATACACTGTACACCTGCTCATAGGTCTATTGACAGCTTGATATTTTTATTAGATGCATGCACAGCACTACAAGAACAAATGACCATTTTCCCACTCACAGGACAGAAGTAAGCAACCAGAGCTCAGTGTGCAGGGTCACTTAAACCACAGAGCGATGACAAGTGCTTAACTAGCCCCAAAATGCCTCCACTTAGTCATGACTTCTAATTTTATAAATTATTTACAGTTTAGTAGGTGCAAAGCTGGTGGAAAATGCCTTTTCTGGCAGCTTGATTGACAGTATAATTATACTGCATTTTTGTTTTTAGCACTGTTATGCAGAATCATAATGCCACAAAAACAAAATATGCATGTTATGAGCTTTTAACTTTGACAAGGTCATTCTGAAGCCTACCAAAGAGATGTCCTGAAAAGCCATAGCTGTCATTAGCCATGTCCTGTAAGTACAGCTGTAACTCTAGTCGTATTTTAGTAAAACTAAATACTTATTTCCATATAAATTTTAAGATTGAACTTTTTTAAAATCTAAACAATCAGAAGAAACAATCCAGATATTTATCAATTTTCATTAACATTATTTCTTTAAGGAAGTGCCTAGAACCACTAGTGACAAGTTGGATTCCTCTATACAAGGCTCTATATTTCAGTTAGTTTATGCCTTGCACAAATTTCTATAGAATTTCAGCCGCAAAACAGTACAATTCAATAGAAATGAGATGGCCCTACAAAATTTACCTTTTAAAATACCTTTAATCTATGGTTTATGAAGATTCATGATTAATAGGGACTTCAGTGAGAGAGATGAGTACTCACATCTTCCAAAAAGAAGAGGATACAGAATATGCTAATTTCTTTGAATTTTTCAAAGTGTGAAAAGAATCTAATTTCAAAATACAAAAGAATTACAGCCTATAAAATCTCAGGATTGGCTCACATACGTCTAGTTAGGATATGCAGGACTTCCCATGAACAAACAATTTTCCAACTCGCAAGGAATATCATTCATCCTGTAAAGTGTTAGTATTGAGCTGGCCACATCTCCCCTGCCTGCCTTGATCTTCTTCCAATACAGGAAATTTCACTTCAAGCTGTACTGAAAAGGTGCCAATTTCATAGTTTGAGTTAAAGGTTTCAGTTCCCCTTGGATTTATCCCACATGGAGGTTCTTAATCAAAGGCAAAGCCATCAGGCTGCTCCTTCACTCTCAAAAAAACTAATAGTGCTAAACCAGGAAAGCAACCCATAAAAAATTCCATGAAATAATAAACAAAAATCCTTAAGAGGCATACTTTATCGCCGGCCCATCTTTCGACATATTACAAACTATCCCAAGGGGCTCCAGTTCTCATCATTCATCTCTTACAGAACAATAGAGCTTCACCTTGTCTCTTAACTTCCAGTTGTCTGCAGCTTTTAGCACAACCCAGTATCAGACTCTTCTGTTTCCAAAGGAGAAAGAAAAGCAGCTGGGAGAAGGTCAGCTCAGCTGAGTGAGCTTACTGATGATAAAACTGTTGCATATCTCTTCCATGTTAGTCTGGTCATCCTAGGGAAGAATCCACATTGCTACAGAACTACATGACGTGCCTTACTCTGATACAATGGCAAGGAAGGACTTGAATTCCACAATTGCTATTGTCTTAAATAGTTAAAATAGCATCCATTCTGTTCCACAGAGGATGTTGAGAAAGACTTATATGCACAGCACTTTATTTGCACGGTCTGTAACTGGTGGCACACACCAACTCTAATGAGAACGTTATTTTGGGGGAAAAGGAAAAAAAAAAAGCTACATGAAACATATAACACCTTCAGTGGATGATAATCATCTGCCTCTTCACTGATATTTAGCTTTACAGAGAGCAGTGATATTACTGGCATCTGTTGTAGTGTTAGTCCTGATATCCCTATGGCTATACAGTCACATAGCATCAGCATGGAGATTAGAAAATGTGTTTTACTACACTCAGCTGATCCCCCATCCCTACTTCAGGCAGGGGCAGGACACTGAATGGGGCGCCACTATGGAAGATTGCAACATTCTTCCCCATGCATGCTGGTCACGATACAGCGGTCCTTCCGAACAGCGGAAGGTGTAGGTGTCTTAGTCTTTCTAATGCTAAGGGTCAGCCATTTGAAATCTCTCTAACATGCCTTTGCTGACAGCTCTCAAAGTTTGTAGCTAGTTCCTGTGTTTCTTCCAAAGCCTGCGTGGCAGTTTTGTGCTTGTTCTTCTCATACTGAAATTCTCAATACTCTCACGTTCTTTTCATGCTGTTATTCTTATAGCCTTGCACTTGCAAAACCCAGTATTTTTGGGGATGTTGTTCTATGTCATTTTATTGCTCTTGTGGAAAGCACAACCATGGTGTGAGAATTACCCCTTCTCTCCTTTCCTTACCCCTTACTTCGTAGGGTTTAGTTTGTATTAGAGAGAATACAAAACTTAGTGCCTAAAAAAGTAGATAACATTGTAAGTATACTAACTACAATTCATCTGATAAGTAGTATCCAATACTATATACACATAGAAGGTTGAAAAATCAGTCAGCATACAACATGCTCGATTAAGCAAACTACAGTCAGTGCTAATATAATTATAAATAGGTACAAACAATGGGGTTAGAGCAGGTCCTCATGAAAAATACACAGTAGTAGGGATAAAACATGGTGAAAGGCATTAACATATGCATCATAACCACATGCTGCACTGCAGAGAACGCCCAGACATAGACACTGGTCTGGGGCTGCTCTTATTTCTCTTCCCAGTAGTCACCGGAGAGTTTTCCCCTTTCCCTTCTCTCCCTCTCCCCTGTGTTTGGGATTTAGCTTTGTTTCCCAACCCCCCTCCAAAATTAACTTTCACTGTTCATGAATCCCATCCACTACAGAAGCTACTAATACAGCCTTTCTCAACATCCTTTGCGCAGCAACATAATGACAAAGTAAATAAATTTGTTTAAATTTCCTGAAAATTGTATTCTTTCCACAAGACATGAACACATACTTTTTCACAGTAACACAGCATTTTTCTTTACTTTCTACTCATAAAAAGCATGTATTCAGACTTCACGTTATTTTTCAACTCTTTTCTTACTGTTTTTCAATTTTCAGCATTTTTGTTGAAGAAAACATAAAAATTGGAAACAATATATGATATCAATAGTTCTAGTGCTATTTTAAGGACATGCAATGCCTTCTTCCTACTCCTATCCATACATGTTCTTAAGCATATTTTCTGTTCACGCATCACCCATGGGTCAGACTCATTCTTACGTGCATTACTATGGCATGTTTACATTCAGTAGGTATCTATTTTTGTGCATTTGTGTTCTAGGGACCCACATACAGCATCAACATATACTGTAGTCCACCATTACATTGTTTCCTTTGCTATTTTTTGATCTCTCCATATTTTCACTCAACCAGTTCCACGATACATCCCCTTACTCAGCATCTGGACCTACACTCCATTTCCCTAGAAGGAAATATTGTACATTTGGCTGGATTAACCAAGTCACACTGCAGTTTTGTGTCCATGTCTTTATTCACCCCTGTTGCTAGTAAAGATACTGAATAACAAGTTGTAACAAAACTGGCAGAAATTTCCCTTGAGGCCCAAATCAACCTGAACTGTAAAGCAATAGTGTATATATAACACTCTGGGAGCCAATGAATCTTTTGAATAACAGGTCTTGATCCTTTTTTTGCAAAGGCTACTAAGAAGCAAAGAGATTTCAGTGGCATGTCTATAAGGACAGAATATTCCAATAATGGCATCAAGATGTTACAAAAGCATAAAGAACAAGGGCAAGGTCTCAGTGCACGGTACAGAAAAATGGATGCAGTTATTAGGTGACCAATAATTTTCTGCCTAATGCATTTTTCTGTCAGCGTATTTAGTATTGCAACTTCTGCTCATGCCGGCAATCCAAGAGAGGACAACAATGAAGTCAATACACTGTTGCCCTTTTTGCATGATTCTGGATCTATGCCTGCAAGCATAACTGCAATAACACCTGAGTAAAACCAAATACTCTGCATGGAAACTTACTGTTCTAATGAATGACCAAAAGAGCAGGAGACTTACAAAGATACAATATCAAACTGTATGGAGCAACAAGGGTCACTCTTTATTTGCCCATGGGTACTCTTGGTCAGCTCTTTCTCCTTGTTAGGAAAGATACTCATTTCACATCCTGACTGATGCCTTCACAGAAGCTTGATATCTGCTCTGCGGCTGTTAGTTTCCCTATCTTTTTTTTTATTCTCTCTCTTCTGTTGCTCCTTTACATACTTGCCCACACGCATTATACATAAAACTGTGCTCATAATAAACCCTCTAAAAGAATATCATGTCAGAAGTGTCAGTGAAAAAGACAAACAAATAGATTCTGCTTTAAGATATCTTATTGCTTATTATGTCCAAACAGTTAAAAAAAAATGTTCTTCGTATCCACTCCTTCTCATCAACCAAAGCACTCTTTTATCTCTCAGAAACACTGAAGGCAAAGTATATGAAGGAATGTATACACAAGTGTTCAGTAGGACACAGCTATCAATTTGGGCTTCCCTGTTGTCTTTTTATAGACAAAGAACTGTCTATAACAGCCTTGAATGAATGATGGATCACCAGTGCTTCTCTTAAACCATTTACTGTAAGGTAAGCTGTTCTAAAAAATGACCTCTTCTATTATCAGGTACCCAGAAAAGCACTATTTCAACTTTGCTGACAGGAGATCCCAGATTTCAGCCTGGTACTGTAGTCTGCTAAAGGTACATATGACAGTTCACATGGAGGCTTTCACAACTGGTCCACAACTGTTGGCTGCACCCGCTTTGACAGTTCTGCAGAGAAGCCAACTCCAGCAGTAAACAAAAGAAATCTCACAGACAGCACCCACACCATGCCTATGCATAACATTTTCACCTAGAACCAAATTTTTATAAATAGTTATGGCAGATTAAGAAGGAATCATATCTAATACCGACAGAAATATTTCTCATGTTATAAGCAAATATGGAAGACAAAACGTGCATAGTACTAATATCTTAAAAAATACATATTGACTGTAATAACTCTAATAATATCCATGAACAAGAAAGGCGCCTATTATGTTTGTTGTTGTTATTAAATACTTTAAGACAGACTAGAAAAAAATGCTAGGCACTTTGTCTTCTCTAATTCTCAAGAGCAGATCAAACTCAGGCAGCCACCTTTTCTTGGGAAAGTATAAACCTTTCTTCATGAAGAATACACAGTTTAATGATTAATTTAGTATGGTAACGGAGGGAAAGGTCTTCTCCCAACACACTGCATGCTTTAAAAGTCTGTCAAGCAAATGCCAGAAAAGCAAAACTGGAATTATTTCATTACTGACCCTGAGTTTTGCCTCAAATACAAGCTACATGAGCTGTTCTAACTTTCTTGGTACAGTATTACGCTGCTAGTAGGGCGCCCATGGACTAAACCTGACAAAGTATAAAGGATCTCACTTGTGCATGCAGATACATTACAAAAAGAATGGGTGGCCTACAAGCATTACAAAGGAAAGTTTAGATTCATACGATTCAGCTTAGTGGTCTATATACCACAGTCTAAGACATCATCATCTTTGGAAAGAGACCTGGGAGTCCTGATGGACAACAGGATGACCATGAGCCAGCAATGTGCCCTTGTGGCCAAGAAGGCCAATGGCATCCTGGGGTGCATCAAGAAGAGTGTGGCCAGCAGGCCGAGGGAGGTCATCCTCCCCCTCTACTCTGCCTTGGTGAGGCCACACCTCGAGTCCTGTGTCCAGTTCTGGGCTCCCCAGCTCAAGAAGGGCAGGGAACTGCTGGAGAGGGTGCAGCATAGGGCTACCAAGATGATTAGGGGACTGGAACACCTCTCTTATGAGGAAAGGCTGAGGGAATTGGGTCTGTTTAGTCTGGAAAAAAGACGGCTGAGGGGTGACCTTATTAATGCTTACAAACACTGAAAGGGTGGGTGTCAGGAGGAGGGGGCCAGGCTCTTTTCAATGGTGCCCGGCAACAGGACAAGAGGTAATGGGCACAAACTTGAGCATAGGAAGTTCCATCTCAACATGAGCGGGAACTTCTTTACTTTGAGGGTGGCAGAGCCCTGGAACGGGCTGCCCAGAGAGGTGGTTGAGTCTCCATCTCTGGAGACATTCAAAACCCGCCTGGACACGTTCCTGTGCAACCTGCTCTAGGTGACCCTGCTCTGGCAGGGGGGTTGGACTAGATGATCTCCAGAGGTCCCTTCCAACCCTATGATTCTATGATTCTATGATCATGCCATCTGCAAAATAAGACGTGGAGGGGAGCTCTCAAACCACCTTTATATAAGCACATAAACTATGCATCATTTCCTACTGGAATAAGCTATATCCCAAATACTATCCCTTGCTAAAACCAGGGAAGCATGTATCTCCAGGGAGCAACTTATCTCTTGGGAGTACCAATCCTGGTAACTTAAATAATTGCAATTACAATGATAAACTAATCTTCTCATAAATCAATATATCCTCATTTATGTCTATTACCTTCCTGCTCCTAATAACAGTGATGGTTATTATGGACTTTTTTTCAGAGTGATTAGATCACATGTCATCTCAAAACATCGAGCTGCTCTGCCAAGGCACACTCAAACTAACAAACTAGTCTGAAGCCGAAAGGACTTTTACAAAATGGCTTTAGCCTAGGCAACAAAATTCCAGATCCAATGCAAGATAAGCTTTGCATTAAAATGCAAAAATAACCCCTATCTATAATTGCTATTATGACTGTTGGACTCAAACTGTTTAATATGTTATTTAAATTTGAAAGAATAAATTAGGGGTAAATTTTCAGCATCATAAGTGTTACTCTGGCTGTCCTTACGTAGACCACAATATGTTGAAACATGCTTTAAGAAGGAACGTGATATTGCAACTACGCGTGCAGAAAATTTTAAATCCTTAAATATTTTTTTTTTCGTTACTCCTCATACAGCAATCTAAAGTTCTTGTCTGTGCATGATGTAGATGAATGTAAGGCTACCAACATAACAGCTATCTTTTATATTTGCCATATTTTATGCAGTAGAAAAAAACCCTACCATTTCAGTCTGCCTGATTCCCGCTGAAATGTCTTGAATCTTGTCTAAACTGAGAAGCAGGCCTTATTTTCCCTTCAGCCTAAGTTGGTTTTAGCTCAGAGAAAATGAAACCCGTGTAACACAATAGAACTGAAGGTCAGGAGGTTATTCAGCTTGCTGGGGCAAGTAGTGTTGATCTAAATCACAACTGCCTGATCTGCGCCACTCGCCCAACATGAAGAAGTGGAAGGGAGGTTGCACAAAGCCAGTATCAGGTTACTTCTAGCTCAGCCTTTGTAATAATTTTCTTACCCCTACAGCCTTGTTTCCTTTATAACGTTAATAAATTGAACTGCCAAGGGAAAAGGAAAAAAAAAATAAAAAAGAGACAGAGAATGCCAAGAAATGGCATAGGTGTCCTCCAGCAGGTATATGGAGGACATCACCTCTTTCCAAATAATAATCTAATTGAAAGTATCTTCCTAAGGCAGTCAAATTCTCCAGCTAATGTAACATCTTAGTTCACAATCATTTTAGCCTGGCAAGCACCATTAGGAAGAGGAGACACTCTGTGCTTCTCCTCAACCAAAGGCGTTTGGTTCTGTTTCTCCCTTGTGGTGGAAGTGCCCTTGCACATGGTGAGGTAGGAATGTATGTAGCTGAAAATCACAGCAGCAGAAAAGAAATGCTACATTCGGGCTGGATTAGTGCAGAGGAGGGCTGTCATGTGGCTGTGTGTGAATTTCTGTAGCACAAACACAGGGTACGAACAATGTCTAGTGACATATGGGACTGCAGTGGTTCCCGATGAATTGAATGGAATTATGGTGTGAAGTACTTCCATCAAGACAGGCCACAGGTTAAAAATAGCATCTTTTCACTAGCCTGGAGGGAAGGCATTGAGAGAAGGGCAACAGAATCGCTTTTCTAGTTAACTCATTGAAAAACCATAAAGATCCCCAGCTGCTCCACAAAGTTTCAAACAAATGACTATGTTAAATAAATAAATAAGGGTGGCAAAAGACTGCTCTAATTTGAAAAAGTGAAAAACCCTGTGTGCAAGCCTGCCTTGACAGACAGTCGTGTGTCCTAATGTGGGTAAAGGTCAACAGCTTCGGCGACTCACATTTCATACCATGGCAATCAACTAGGTAAGACTTTGAGTTTTTACAGCACTTTTGCTATCAACTGTTCTCCTGAAGTTTCACCTCTGAGGTAAGACAGTATAATTTACATATGTACTGGCAGACAGATCCAGAGATACCTATTTGCAGTATTTAACAGAGCAATAGCAGACCAATTTTGAATGAACTGTGGCCTAAATTGAGGAAGGAGGGAAAAGGTCAATAAACAGAATGAAAATCTCCTAATTCGATCCATTTGCTGACAACAAACACAGATTGGGCAAACTACCAGGCAACTCCAACAGAACTAGCAAGGTTAATGGAGCTGCTGCTATAACATATTGTAGATCTAGTAGTGTCAGTGGCGATAGTGATAATGTTGTAAACACAGTTTGTTTTCCATCTGGTGCGTGGTATATGCCCTTGATAAAAGGCTGCCGCATTATGCATTTCTTTTCTCCTAAATTTATTTACTCCTAAAAACGTATAATGATTTTAATAGCCATATACAGAGACAGAACTTCTGCTTTTAAATAATCCTTATAAAAGACTTCCCTAATGAGGTTAAGGACAATATTAAATCAAAAGTATTCTCATAATAAGCATGGGATTCCGCGCCCCCAAAAAAATGCCGAAACAGTTCAACTACTTCTGCAGTTGAGTACCCTCAGAGTGGTTGATATGAATGCTGTCTAAGCCTGGAACGGAGAATAATAATATTTTACATTTATATTCATCCTAAGCACTTTATAAATTACATAAAACACAGTTTTGAACCTATTAATTAAAACTATAAAAAAAAAAAATCTATGTTCCAAGGCAAATTAAAATCAATGAAAAGTCTTACCTTCATTGCAACTGACTTTGGATCAGGCCATGAGAGATCACTAATACAAAAATTTGTATTAGTAGCAGTAGCACTGTAGCTACTGTACATAATCAGTAGCACTTCGTGCTGACATGCAGCAGGTGTGAGTCTCACATTCAACTTCATCCTGTACTCTTAAGGATACACACTGCTAAACATGTAGTTTTAATTCTCTTAATCAATGTTTTTAACTAATACTTTGTTGAAGCCTTGATCTGAAATAATAATCACTCTTTTCATCAAAATATTTACAAAAGAAAATGTGAAGCCTTAAAGATTCATGTTTGAATTGTGCATGGTATCTATGGTTACACTGTATTATAGATGGTAAGAAACAGTAACGCACTGCGTGAAATAGAAAGAACTGCAATCAGAAAGAATGTAAGACAGCCTAAAGGAGATACGCGTTGCCTAGAGAAATGATGTGTATATTGGAGCAAGCTGATTAGAGGGAACAGAGCAAAGGGCAGGGGGAGGAGAGGAGTAGGAGGGTATGACACGATGACACATGACTGCATACAAATAGTCATATGCTGGCACTAAAAAAACATAAAATAGAACAACTGGGATTGTGAAATGGCCACAGGGTCAGGCCTGCCCAAAGGTGATGAGCTATTTAGGAAAGCGGGGCAGGCGGCTTGCCTTTCCCCCATGATCCAGTCTGCTACCTTGTATGTCTGAAATGACATATGTCGTCTTCCTCAGCTTCCGATGCTAGCACATGGATCAGTATGCTATCAGAGATGATAACAGTACTGGATCAGATACTGTTGGAGAGGAAAGGTTCTCTTTGTCACTGACAGAACATCTTAGTGAGTTAGTCTTGTCTGCTGTAAATCTTGTTAGCAAGACAGTGAAATTGCAAACAGCAATGACTACCCAGTATGTCTGAAATTTGCTATAGAAGCGTTCACTTGAAGTCTAGTCTCTGTTGGAAACATTCAGTAAACAGAAGGTTATATGCGGTTGTGAAGTCACCAAGCTCTAAGTATCGATTTGGTTTTAACTTTTCAGAGCACTTCCTGTTGCTGACAACCATATGGAACAAACTATGTTGAATGACAGTTCAGTAGGCATCTGCATTTCACAGATAATATCCAGTAGAAGTACAACAAATTTGTAGATTGTTCACAGGCAAGAGACAGAGACTTTTTATGAGAAACTACTATAAAAACATTATACATTTGCGTTAACCCATACGATACGTGGGTGCTGTACTCCAGTGAAGCTGCAGAAGTTCTACAATACATTCTGTTTCAACAACTAATACTTAAGGAAGATAAGTGTGCTGACTATAACCAAAAACTTTGTTCATCAGTCTAGGGTCTGTAATGGGCACGCAGGAGACTGCACATATATGCTGCTGATAGCATTACATCGGCCCCTCCTCTAATCCTCAAAGAGCTTCACAAAGATGGCTTTGCTCTACCTTCCTCTGCTGGTTTCCTCTAATTTGTAATGGAAAACAAAATCTCTGCTACCTACTTTGCTCAAAAACACCAAAGAAATGATATGGAGAAAAAGAACTGAGGAAAGATCAAGAGATAGCAGGATCAGGCATGGGAAGTAGGAACATGGAGGAGTTTTTCCAGTTATTGCTTCCACTGTTTTTGCAGAGGTGATACTTAGCCTGCACAGAATGTTTAGTAGGATCTTTTCCGATTAAACTAGGGAAGACTTCAGGTAAAGGGCAAAGGATATCACAGCAGATCTTGTATTTTACATATCTACCCCTTAATCTGAAAAACCCTTTCTTCTTGGACTTGGAAATCCAGAAAAATAATTTCTTAGCAACAGTAATAAATCTATGTATATGTAATATATTTGGACAAGTAGAATACTGGCTTAAGTTTTAGCATTTATATTGACAAATTTATTCAATACGAGTGATAGATAATAAAGGTAAAAAGACATTAATAGTGCAAAGATTAATTCCATCCAATATGAACTACTAGGTGTGGTTAGTACCTCAAAGGTTGCACTGTGGAATCATAATGGACTTGCTTTAAATGCAAAAGTAAAAACTCAATGTAAAGAGCCAAGTTTTCAATCTAAAACAATCAAACACGAGTCCAGCCACTTCTTACACACTGGGATCATTGAAACAAACAATTCTTATTATTAAATGTTCTCTTCTAAGACAGAAACAATTGATTTTGTTCTGAAATGGAGATTTGGTGAGAACTTTCTTTTTTTCAGAAAAATAGAATCTGGATTTCCCAAAACCCCACCACTGCCAAGCATTTTGATATGTTGTAGTAGTAGCAGTAGTAGTAAAATCCTAACTTTTCCAGTTCTGCATTCTACATTTCCCTTCTTTTACCTCTCCTTACAGAAACAGAGCTGAAAGAAAAACGACTTTCAGAAAGCAAATATCAGTCTTACTAGCCTATTTTCCGCACTAGAGAAGGTGAAAAACATGCATGTGAAATGATATACATATAAAACAAGTGAGCACAGTTAGAAAGGGAGAGCTAAAAAAGAGAGAAAAGGTGATGTTAAAAAATTCTCAATTATCCATATTGAATTGGCAAAAAAGTGAAAACAGATTCAATGAAACTGCAAATGAAACATGTTTGTTTTCTCTCAAGCATTCTGAGCGTGCAATAACAGAAGAAAAAAAGTTCAAAAAATTCTGTTCCATTTGACTGCACTGCCTTTGTTTTGTTCACGTTTAGAGGAGAAAAATTCAAATATGGCTTGGTTGTTCATTATATTTCTTGCCAGGTTGAAAGTATTAGAACTGTTCTGAAGAAGCTTTTGAAAGAACTTTTTTGAGAGAAACCACTTCCTTCACTGGAGAATCTGGATCATGTGCTCATACTCCAAACTCTAAAGTAACCTTTAAATTTTTAAGGAATATGCTATACAGGCTTCTTCAGAGGACAGGTTGAGCTTTCCAGTATTTAA
The DNA here is from genome assembly GCA_013398915.1 of Dromas ardeola. Taxonomy (NCBI): domain Eukaryota; kingdom Metazoa; phylum Chordata; class Aves; order Charadriiformes; family Dromadidae; genus Dromas; species Dromas ardeola. The sequence goes on from VYZM01003665.1 coordinate 435,025, forward strand.
TCCACATTTTTAAAAGAATTTTTGAAAATCCTTCATTTTCACTTTTAGACCTAATGTAAGAAGTTATTTTCTACTGAGAGGTTGGAATAGGAAGAAAATTTCTCAACAATGTTACTCACTGTTACTGACAGCAGCACACACACACACACACCCTTTTAATAAAAAGTTTTTAGATCATAGCAAAATAATATGCATGCAAATACAGTGTTCAAATGATAGTATTTTTTCAGCAAAACTATTTACGAGGAAAGCACACCACTCATCTCAGACAGTTATTGGATATACAGAAGATATATTTAGGTCATATACGCACCAAATTCTGTGGCTGTTATTATGCACTGCACAGTTAACACTGCAAGTGCCAAAAGTCACCAGCAATGATTAGGAGTATATGGCACTGGAGCTATTTAAGCAACTAAGATAAATACATTCATTGTAATAGGTTACTGTTCACACACACAATATACATTAGCTTTTGACCTGGTGAGCATGTAGTTTGAGATAGTTAAAGAGAGAAAACATAAAGGAGAAGATTTATTATTATTACACAGCAAAATGATGCTTACTCAGTTACAGGACCCTGACAAGCACAGGAGACATACCCATATTACCTAAATTCACTAGTCCTCTTACTTATTTTGTTTCTCTAAACATATGATTACACCTAATTACTCCACTTTTGTCTAACTCCTTGTCATGATGCGCTATCATGCCCTTGTCATGCATGATGCAGTTGGCTAGGATACCATCCTTTTTCCTTAAAACCCATTTGCCCTTCCCTCCTCCATTGCCCACTTTTGCTTTTACACAGAAAATCAACTTCTAGTAATAACTAGTTTGTATGAAAATTACTATTGGAAAACAATTCCTGATAAAAAAGAATTTTTTTTTTAATTTTTTCTTTTTAAATCAAGAGGGAATGGGGGAACAGTAAGCTGTTTCAATCACCTTAGCAATATAAAATATTTCTGTGTATTTAAAGCCTCTAAATGTGAAGTATATAAGCTTACTCATTACTTAAAGACTGAGAATCCAAAAGAGTAAAACAATTTCATGACACGTATCTTTAAAAACCATGCAACTCCAAGAACTTCCATGGTGTTAAACATGTTAACAGTAAAATCTGTTGTCTGTCTACAGATTAAATTCTGGATAGAAAATATTTATTCCGTGCATATACGGCACCTAATACAATCAGATTTTTGATATCAAATAGTAATTTCTACTGCTACAGAAATAAAAATTTCCTCCATGCCAAAACACAAAGGGAATAGCACAGTAAAGGATTAAGTTTCGTTATGTTTCTCTCTTCTTATTTAACGGTGGATATTTCAGATGCACACACGTAAGATTCTAGGTTCGTAATACTAAAAAGTAACTATTTGTTTAAAGCTTGAAGTTTAGAAATGGAACACAAATCTACGGATAGTCAGGAAATCAAGACTTTCATCCTGCAGTATACTCACAGCACTCAATGTCAGGATTTATCATCCTAAATATGCCCAAATTCAAGTGCATCTGACATATTATTTCCAACATTCCCAACTGTAAAGTCAGAGTGCAGTACTTGCACTATAAAACATGCACAAACTATAGCTGCGTCTGACTGTTGGATTATTATATGGTTCCAATACAGCTAACTATAATTTATAAAATACATATTATTGCACAGAACTGTGACTTCCAATAGACAGTCAATTACACCTTTGCATCTGAACAGCCTTTACACTTTGTGTGGAGGAAACATACATAAGAAAGTGCCGAGATATTTTCAGAAAGCCAATACAAAGGAAGAATTTCATTATGTAACTTGGGTTGTACCCCTTCAGGAAGCCAGAAGCAGTCCCTGCACTACTGCTAATATAGTACCATTGCAACAATAAGAATTCTTTATTCACAGTTTATGTTAGAATTTCCCCCAATTTTTTTCCAAGAGCAAGGACTGAAAACAAAACCTGAAATATTCTCATGTTTTCATTCCCTTTTTACCAATATATTATTTTTTTTGTTGTTTGGTACATACCGATTTCCCTTCCATCTGCATTCTCACTTGCCTTCCAACAGCTGCCCACCTTGAACTAAACAAGAGTGACATCTCCAAACTAAGTTTATGGAAGTCTAAATTACTGCACCTCATGCAAATACACACCACACTTCTTCATCCCTGTAAAACTGTAAATCAGTTTCCTATTCCACAGAAACTTCTTCAGCAGAAGGATGCTGCAACATTTTTGTTGGATATTTAATGTTCTATAACTCTACTGTAACTAATGGAAATCCTCTTCTCGGAAATTGAATGGGGAAGACATTCCTGTACAGTATGTGATTACCAGACAATGTTCTGTTAATTTTTTAATGCATCTCTTATTTTGATTTATAATTGTAGTGAAAGATATTTTATTAATCACTTTTAATTTATGCTCTCTGTTACAAGCAAAATCAGCTGTAGCTCTTTAAAAGGACTATTTTCCATGCATTTTTTACTGTGATGCATAGCATTACACAATAAAACTGTTCTACCTACATTAATCACAAGTGTTACCTGTGATGTGGGAATCACTTTTTTTACACCTTGTTCATGTTAGTCCAATACATTCTTTAAGCTGAAATATTCTTCTTTTCTTTCACTCTAAAATTTTATCACCAACATTTTATTGAAACCTAACTGATATACATTGTGAATCATGCAGCTGTAAACAACTGTGGATCTTGCATTTCAAAATCCTTGACAGCAGAACTCCTTACAGGTTTGATGGATCTTAACAACTAATTATTAAATTACTAAATTGTAGATTAGTAATATGTGCGTTTTGCCATTGACTATACAGGAAAAAAAGACCACAGTAAGAGATATGCGTTCACAAAATAAGATGTTTCTTTTAAAATTAGTACATCTATTTATTTCTTCTTCCTTTAATTTTGGATAAAGTCTTTAACTACTGCTTTAGACTACAGTCATTTGTAAGGCAGATAGTTCCTGGGATGTTTCTTCTATCATTCCATGAACGTTTAGATAGTTCCTGGGATGTTTCTTCTATAATTCCATGAACGTTTCTTTTTTAGATTTCTACTTATCATGGAAACAAGTAACAGCAAATATTGTGCAATATACATGTGTATATATATTTATTTCTCAGTTTATCTTTGATTCATGGATCAACAGAAAAGTTATTCAATGAAAAACTATCTTAAATAAGAACTATCTCTCACAAGCCTGTCTGGGCTCATATTTTACCATATTTCATTCCTTACATAGATAATGTCAGGGCTTGATTTTCCAACAGTCCTAATAATCTTAAAGATAACTCTGAAATTTACTTGCTATCTTTACTGTGATGACCTTGAATAATATAAATGGTTATGTACATTTTCTGGACTGCAAACTTCTGCCTGCTAGGCAAGAAGATATAAACACTGTCTGTCTAGTTTGGAATCATCACCTTGCTTACTGATTTTTAAATATGCAGTTCTTGGAGTTCTGTGCTGCTCCTGAACTTCTTCAGAAAAAGCATTTGTATTAACATCACAATGACAATACTAAATTTCCTTACATGCAAACGTAATGACAATACTAAATTTCCTTATATGCAAACGTATTTAAACAGAAGCATCAGACAAACAAACATCCAAAGTGCAAGTCAAATTTGAAATGTTAATGAAGTATCTGGACTGTATCTTTTTTATTCTGTTTGCAAAACAGTAAATGTGAGGATTACTAGAAACCTCAAGCCACCTTTATGACACTAACCTTATAAGGTGATTGATTGGGTGAAATTCATCAAAGAAAGATCACCATTTATACCAGTTACATCTACTGCTGTGTAGCAATTAAAGATAAATTAAAGATAAAACTAAAATTGAATCTTATAGGAGGCTGAATCATAGAGGCTTATTCATACTGTAATTTAAAGTTTATTCTAACTCATGGAGAAGTTCTCTGGATTTTGTTGACTTCAGAGCACTTTCGGGAGCAGTTCCACAACACTCTCAAGCTGATCTAGGAGTACCCAAAGCTGCTGTTCATCTGCTACCCCATACCTCTCTCTCCTCCCCTTGCACGGGCAATACTGACTGCAGAAGTGTACATCAAACTCAAACCTATTCCTAAAGGAAAAATTTATTCTTACAGTTTCTGAATGACAGAGTTGTCTGGGGCACAGGGGGCAGCGGCTCGGGGTTTTTTGGTAGTTTTTTCTTTTCTTCCTCTGATTGGGCTACTGCACCCTTGCAATTGCCAGTATAAACAGGGAGAAGGAATATGGGGTCAGAGGTGAAGAAATCAAAGCTGCCATTCTGACTGCAGCACAGGATCAGAATGGTCCATGCCGATCTTGAAACTGCACCTTAAGATACCTCTGCCAAGATATTCATGCATGCATTTCCATATACCATTTGTGTTGTTTTTACTTAGGTTTTGGATATGACAGATCATGCTTTCAACAGCTAGCACACTGCCATATTAAATTTTAGAACCATTAGAAAAAGAGAAAAAAAAAAAAGAATAAAAATGTGAACCTCAAAGGCTAGGCATGGAATAATAAACATAGGAAATGACATTCCCAAGTTCTTGGTGTTTCAAACATGTTTTCCAAAGACAAACATGAGAAAGGTAGGTCATGATATTCTGGCCTCAATGGTTTTTCATCTATTTTCTCACATCCCAGAAGTTTGTGTCCTAACTATCAGGGTACAGAGTGTCACGGTCATTTATTTTCTTATTATTACTAAATATTAAGTATCTTGTACAAATAGCAACCCATTCAACACTCGGGTGCACTCATCTCACCTTGTAACACCAAGGATCAAGAAGTCACTTCTAGGTGATCGGAGAATGAACTTTTAAGCTTCTCTCTGCCTACCTGAAAGTAAGGATTTAAAGCCATATATGTCATAACTGTTAACCATTCCAGAATATTCTGCAATACAGCTCCTTATTCCATCTGTTGTGGGAATTCAGAGGGGCTGCATCTGCTCTACTTTGTACAAAGCACTTCATTTGTAACACGAATGAGCATTACTCCTCAAATCTCTGTGCTGACTTTAGAGCAATTAGATCGCACCCAAAGGCAGGTAACAAGAGGTGGGGATTTGCACGGGATCTTAGGTCTCCACTGTCAAGTCCTATTACTAGGAAATATTCTTAATAGGTGAAATCTACAAACAGGAAGCTACTGGATCCCTTGGCTAGCAAAGATGCGTTCTGTGCCAGAAGAACATTCATAATCTCAGACAATAAATTTAAAATGACAAGTGTCTTTGAATTCTGTTCTCTTTTTTAATTAAGTTTCACCCAATAGTTTGGAAAAAATCAATAGTGCTACATCTTTATACTTGTTGATCCCATTATAAACCAATGCAGCAAAGACTGTTATTACCAAATGTAAGTGCCTCTTTTCTGCAAAGGCTGAACCTCATAATGCATTTGGCATCTAAAACCAATCTCCACACAAAAAAAATCCCCAATAAAACACACCAAGAATCCTCATGTCTGTATGCGCACTGAGTGCATCACAAAGGCACTACGCTAAGCAGCCAGAATAATTTTTTGCTGAACTGTTTAGACCATCAAATCAAGCAAGCACAATTCCAAACACTTTTTCCTTCACAATATATATCCTGAACTCTACATTAAAAAATAAGTGTCTTACTACTTACCAGTCTTTTCTTCTGCTCTCGTCAAGACTGGAGACTATTGCCTCATTCTGTAATTCTAAAAAAGAAGAAAGCAGGGAAGCTTATTTCAGGTGTCAAGGTCAAGTTTAAGTTGATATAAATATCTCCAATTCAGCATTTTTCACATACATTTAAAGATGACATAGTAAAAAAAAAAAAAAAATTTTGAACAGGGTTCTACATCTTGCTACAAGCTTTCCCATAACCAAAGTTACCGCGATAGATTTGAACATGTTTATGCAAGAAAGTATCTGTTTCTCCAGTCCTCTTTATTAAGTCTCTCCAGTCCTTAAGTACAGATTCATCCACATGTCTTTTCTTTATAGTCTCAATGCAGGCATGCCTTACAAATTACAACTATTTACAGTTTTCTACTTCCAAAATTCCTAGTAATGGAAATCAGAGAATTCAAAACCCAAAGGATCACGACTGCGTATGCTCAAAATACTCTTACGCCAGTTATGCTTCTCAGGTGCTTTCTTCGCGAATGTAGAAGATGCAGCTCCTGTCTAACTCAAAGCGTCTCTGACAGTTACAGCCAAAAGAAGTTCATTTGAAGATTAAATAATAATAAAAAAACCCACATCACAAGACAACCCACAGGAAAAAAACCCACATTATCTACATAGCCTTATATAAAAGTCCAAAATACTTTTTCACAGTTTGTACCAAAATGTCAAATATACATATACAAATATACATACACACTGTCCTTATATATTTCTTTTACAACTCAATGCTTCTTTTTGTTCTATTTTCTTTCATCACACAATTTCATTACAGAATTTCAAGCACAAGTTCATTAACAAAAGCTTCATACACAGCTTAATTTAGCTTGGATTTAGATTGCATTGAGAGCTATCTATTGTAGCTATCATGAGGGTTTAAGGGAATATTTTGGGTTCCTCAAGTGCTCCCCACAAATGGGGAGCTGACTGGAATTGCTTTCAATGACAAGGAAGCTAGCAAAGCTACTTTTATTTCCTACAAAAATGTAAAATAGCAACAACAAAGAACAGCACTTAAGGAGTAAAATGAATTTGTATACAATACTCTGTTCTGAGGCAATTAAGAGTTTCATTTACAGCAGCTTGTTACCAAAGTAGTGCCAGCAGTGTTTATTAATTAAAGGTGTTTTTTCATCCTTAGCTCCTTTGTGAAGAAAGTGAGAATTAGCCTACTGTTTCTGGGGAATTACAGTTTTCTAATCATTTAAAAAATGAGGGTGACTAGTTCTGCCACCTATTTGCCCTGCAAACATTCTGCATCTTATGCATGCCAGAAATTCTGACAGCTCTCTTTCTGACTGCCTATACATTGCTTTAAATATTTCTGTACAGATTTTGAATTATTTTGTACATCAACTGAAATCTGTGCTGGTGTTCTTTTAAAGCAACTCTGCTCTTTGCTTTCAAAAGAACATGTTGTTTCATTCCCCTAAAGAAGCTCAGAACATCAAGGAAAATAACATCAAGTGATAGTGGGTTCAAATGTATTTCTAATCTTTACAACCCTTCAGTACTTACATTAAAAAAGTGAGGCATAATTTATTTCTGATGAAACAGAGTTGCTCAGCTTTCTGCTAATAGGATCCTCAGGGCAAAAAGGGGTAGGGAAAGCACTGATAAAAGAAGAGAGCTTCATTTTACTGTTTTTTTCCTAGTCTGGAAACAATAAATTAATAATAGTGTTTACTCTGATTATCGTTGATTTAGGATAAATTGTTCTCATTTAGCAAATGGGGAAATGAAATTCAGTGCCCAAGGGACTGAGAATATAAATCTATGCCAAAGGCTACAATTGAAGACACATTTACAGACCCATTCTGAATTCCTGGATTAATTCCAATCATTACTGATAGCAGGAAGGCTGATATTCTAGTACCATTTACCAGTTCAAGGATGCAAGTTTGCACTCCTTTCCTCTCCTCCCCTCTCTCTTTGCTTCCCCTTCTGCTCTCCTCATGTCCCTCATGAGA
>VYZM01003665.1:442878-460683 GCA_013398915.1 Dromas ardeola
ACTCAGCCAATAAGACAGAAGATAGCTTGGACTAAGTATACTGTTAAGCGTTTTCATTTCTTTAAAGCGCTGTATTATCATTGTACTTCCCACACTTAAAAATAACGGAAGAGGATACATAACGTGGTACTGAAGCTTATGGCATATGGCAAGAGCTTCAGGCTAGTATTGCATTTCCTCCTATGGAAGTATCACCATTTATTACCACTTATTAAAATTTAATTTTATAGAGCATCTTTAAAAGGTCATTTTTTTAAATGGAAGCACTCTAGCCAATATTACTGCCTAGTTAACCACTTTGAGAACACAGATCTTCACAGATTCATTGCTTTGAATTATTAAAGATAAAGCATAAATCTAATTAATTCAGCTTTTTTTTTAATAAAAAGGAGTTTATTGTTTTCCTATTTAACTAGCACAGCCATTTGTTTTTGTTTATTTTCTCCTGATAAATACCTTGATCTTTAAAATGACATTTTGTTACCATGATGTTAGACTATGTATTCATTACCTCACATTGCATTTACTGTATTCTGAGATAGCATGTACCTTAATGTTTTAGTCACTGTTTTCATAGCTACCACATTTATCATTTAAACATGGCGTATAGAAGTGATGAAATACATCTGCAAAAATAAAACCAAAGACTAGTTCAGAAAACAAAAAATGGCTACCTGGCTCACCCTCCACAGTGCCCAGTAGGCATATGCCAATAGCATATTCATTACTTGAATCTTAATATTCAGTACAATTTGAAGGCGCTTGGAAATCCATTCTGACAAGTGTTACTACCAAAATGGGCTTCGCTCACCACTGTTTACAAGTTCGCAGGGTATCGCTGCCTCCTTCATAAGCTATCAAAGCAGATATATCTGATCCATATTTTTCAAATGAAACTGAATTACAAGTGCATAGAGGACCAGTTTTAACTCTTAAAACCAGGAATTTAAACCTGAAACTCAATTTCTTTACTGCTAGTTTACAGACATACTTGTGAGCTCTAACTTGTTCTGACAGGTTCTCCCTGTTGGTATGAAGACTGTGCTGACTGTGAATGTTATCAGTGGCTTTTGGCACCCTTGATTATGGTTTTTAAGTGATTAAATAATGACACAATGGGATACATTCGATACACTTCTCAGTGGCTATGTTTTTACTTACAAAATTGCTGACATTCTCTTTTGAAGGATCTTCCTTTTCAAACTCGGATGCTTAAAAAACCGATGCAACTCTATGCTACAACATTCTTCTCATCCACACTATTAACTTAATCGCAAGAATGGAACGCACATTGTTACTCTCTAGATGAAGTACTGGCTATAACCTAAACTAAACATGTATTTGTACTACGCTGATGGACCGGATAGTAGTAGTGAAGAAACACTTTGTTTCCATAATGGGAAAAAGGAAAAAAGCCAGAGTAAGGGAGACATACCAGTGTCACAGAGCAAACTCAGAACTAGAAGATCTATAAAACCCAACCTATTACCCCTCATTCTCCTCCCTCCAGCGGCACACCCTACCAGAGGAATGTTTTTTAAAATATTTTGAAATCCGTTTCTTAGTATTTCAGGATAAATCTGAAATATGCAAATAAATGTTTACTCTTTGGCTACAAAGCCTTTTTTAGAGTCTTACTGAGCACTAGCTCATATCAGCTAGATTGAAGATAACTTTCTAAGACCATGAGTAAATTGCTTAAGATGTACCTTCATCACCTTCCTAGCCTCACCCTAATTTACATTTCAGAGGGAAAGGCCAATACTACCAAGATTAAAAGAAAAATAAATAAAACTGAAAACAGACAAGGACTACTATCAAATGGAGGCTTCTTTCTAGGATACTTAAGTCAGACATTTAGAATAGAATGTAATAATAAATAATTATCACACACAGAAACTAAACTAAAGAACATCAAGACTGCAAGGTGTAGATTTCATCTTTTTCTCTTTAATAGGATTAACACATTAACAACACACTGTTCAAAGACCTCTGAAAGCAGAGACAGATGTAACAGATGTATGTACCTAACTTTCATCTACTAGTCTTGAAAACACCTGCTTAGCTCTAAACTCCATGCATCTTTTATTTTCAAGTTTTCACAAGGTTTTAAGCACATACTTCTGTGTCACAAATTGTTGAGGTTTGGGCAGGACTGTAGAGTTTCAAATCTTGTACAGGTCTAAACCAAGCAGAAATTAAGGATTCCTCTATCCAAGTCTTCTCGTAAGATCAATCCAATAATTACTTTCAGCATAGACTTCAGTCGGAGCTCCACACAAAATGTTTCAGCAGTGAACATTTTTTTAAATGCACAGACAGAGAATACCCTGAGAATAATACAGCCTGGTTAGCAGTTGTTACACACACAAAAGCAATGGGATGCTTGGATTAAATAATTTGTTTAGACTGACCAGATTCAACCTCCAGATATCAAACTGCTCCCAGTAGAATGAACTAATAGGTGTATGAGCTATTCTAATGGTGAAATACTTCAGTCCTTGAAACTGAATGTATTCCAGACTGCTACAAGTAATGCAAGATTCAGTAGGATGTGTGATTTAACTTCTACTCCTCGGACTTCATCTACATTTTATACTGAAATTACAACAGACTTGTTATGAAGTGAACGCTTAAGGCAGGCATATTAAATATAGCCACATGCTATTATTAAATGACATCTATAGATGCAAAGTTTACCTACTGTGATTTCATCTTGTGAGGAAAGATAGAAGTTCAAAACCTATAAGAAAACCTGCTTTAATAAGAAATTCAGTTCAACAGAAACATTAAAACAAAAACAAAGGATTTTTTTTTTTTTCATACATTCCTGACACCACAGGCTTTGGCTAAACTGCAGAGAAACATGAAAGCAATTTATCTGTAAGTACCAATTCTCATTCTGATTTGTACCAGAAAGAATAAACTTTAAAAAATCATGGTACGTTATTACACAAACATTTTCCATTATAGTTGGTTGAATTTTGACATTCTGGTAACAAGCAACAGCAAGCGCCTTCATATAACACATTACCAAATTATAAACCACCTCTACAATTTAGAGTAGAAACAGATGTAAACCTTAATCCAGAGAAAAACTGAGATACAATGCTTTCCCTGAATTGTTCTGATTTTTATGCTGTCCTTCTAAAGAAAACCCAAGACGACTGCAGTTTAGAACCAGACTTTCTGGAATTCCCTCCACAGCAAGACCCTTATCTGCACAGTGACATCAGACCATCCACATAGCAATATGATAGATGTATTTGACTCTAAATTTATGTAGTCCATAAAGCCTCCACACTTCTTTCAAGGTACTTGCTTTCTACTGGTACTAACTCCTTGACAGTATGAGACTCATGGTAAGACATGCCCTGCAAAGGCTCTGAAAAAACAATTTCCACAATTTCTACACAGAAAGTAGCAAAGCTGCCTGAACACTGACACCCCCAGATTTTTTGCTCACACCATTTTCTGATAACCTTACTTATTATTTTCATAAACTCTTTTACATATATATTTTAAAGGGTCTTTTTTAACCAGGGCAGCTGGTTATGGAGAGCACAGGAATAGGAAGCAATAATTTATATCAGGAAGCAAAATGTCCTTTCAGATGCAGTTTGCAAACTCACCCTTGTTTGCCCTCTACTGCCTATTTTTTAAATAATGCACAAATCACCTCCAGTACCATGGAAATAATCAACAGAGAATCAAAACCTGGAGCTTCTACTAGAGCACAAATCAAAAGCTGTTGGAATCCAACAGCTGGAGCCTGTCTCATTATTTCACCGTGCTTTGATGTGCTTTTCAGCCAAGTATCTTACAGAATTACTTGCAGATATGTCTATCTACAAATTCTACATTGCTTACACATTATAGTTTCCAACAGAGATAAACACTGTAACTGAGTTCTCATTTTCAAAAAAAACCACAACTTTTTTTTTTTCTTATCTTCTATTAAGCACAAAATCCTGTAAATAGAGGAATTGAAAATCAGCTGCATCTAATAAAAGAATCAAGTTTGTTATTGACTTTGAGCTGGTAGTTTCCATTAGATTTTCCATCATACTTTTATTATGTGATCAACTGCCTAATTAATTTTGTACTTGTGCATTTAGGCAGAATACTGTATGTTTCAATGGGGTTTACTATAATCCTGCACCTGCGGCCTCAGAGATTTAGACAGCTCTCTATCATAAGTTTATACTGTGCCTATAATCACATCAGCTGGAGTATGGTTCCAGCTATTCAGTCTGTTGAAATATAACAGTATTTAATTTCTGAGGCACTAGAAAATTTGCATCTGTGGTTATGTGTCTTTGGACTTTAATCAGATCAAAGTCACTGAGAGATATTAAGAGAGTTAGATACAATATTTTGCTCAGACAGTTTTAGTGGATAAATCAGACACTGTTTTGATTTTCCTTGCTTATCTAGTAATATGAACAGATGCAATCATGCTATTGTATAATGAATGTTGATTGCCAACAGTATTTGATTTTGCAACCATTCTGTAGTGATAATTAAAGATAACTAGATATCCTATATAGTGATAGTTAAAGATTGCTTTGTGTGCATTACTGTGTAAATAAATGCCATAGAGAATGAATGTATTCTTTATAACTTTTTGTCTGGCATATATTTCAGGGTAGAAAAAGTCATGAGTCTTGATAACAAAAATATTCAGATGCAAATGAAAGTCTTCATTCCAAAATTTGTGTTATTTATCCTTCCTTTTCTTCTGGTTTGTGGCATGTACATTAAGCAAAGGTTTAGTACTTTATGATGCATTAGCTGTAACTTCTACAGAAAGGACAAGAAATGAAGTAATATGGAAGCTATACTATTATCCCCTGATCACACCAGGCCTGCTCTAAAGAGCTCTGTACCCAATGGTAGTCTCATCTGTGCTTACAATGAGCTTCCGCTAAGGCCCACATGCAGCAGACCTATATAAGTATATTACACCATTCAGAAAGCTTAGGAAGGAAACATCTAAATGTACTTTTTCCACTAATAAACTTCCAAAATCTAGAATTTCATATCATTATAGTTTTGGCCAAAACCTGATGTTCAAACCAAATCACACATAAAATACAATATAGAAGCTGAGTTGGAGTTGTCCCCTTCTCAGCACTAGCCCAGGGAAAGCATGGATAGGCTCAGATTGTAAAAATTTAATATTTTTTTTTTTTTTTAGTTAGGCATAATGACTCTACAGTTCTTCTCCTACACAGTGGAGGAAATATGCCACCACCTGTTGCTTTGCTCACATCTAGCACATTCACTGGGTAAAGTATATGTGAGATGACACAGAAATGTATCTTTATTCACTCAGGCATGTAAAGCACTGGCGCTGTATCCTCTCCATTCCCTGTACACTCAGGAAGGCAGAGAAGCAGAAACGCCTTCCTTTGTACTCCCACAATCGAGTCCTTTTCTGACTATTCTGAACATGTACAGCTTTTTTCAGAAGCAGACATGGCCTTAGCCCAACAGCCATCAACGTTATGCCCCCACAACCTTGCAAACTGTTATATGCCAATTTGACTAAGTTTGCTTTGGAACAATGAGCATCATCCGTATATGTAAGCAGTAGCAGGATCAGGATCATGGTACAGTACATCACATAACATATTTAATGACTTCCACTTAACAGCTATTTTAGTCCCCAGACATCCAAATATTTTATGTACTCCTTCAGTAACTGCTTCTGGCTGCACTGTTCAAGTGTCATGGTTGCTATATACATTACTAGGCAGCTGACATGCTTCTCCAATGCCAATATTATATATTGCTTATCTCTAGAGTTTTGTGTTTCACTTTTAATCATAATTCAACAGACAACACAGCAAGCTTCTTAGTTCACTGGTCAATACAGTTAGCAGGTGAACTCCCTATAAATGACTGAATTACTTTCATTGCAGCAGTTCTTCCTGTTTTAGAAAGGATGTGTGTCAGGTGTTGAAACTTGCCAATTAAGTTATCTTCATTCTTGATGTGAACATTAGTCATTGAGTATGTTGTGAGCTATATTCTCCCCCCCATCCTGTAAGAACTGCAAGACTAACTCCTATACAGTCTCTTCTGTAAAACTGGTAATTCGAAGCTGATAATTATTTCTGGTTTTCGCTAAGAAACAGAAAGATACCTGTGCCTCTGATGTATTTCCAATGTGTGTCATTGTGTATGTCAGAAAGATAACAGTTTCCTGCGATCTAAGAAAGCATTTCTGCTGACATTCTTCTTATGACTTTTCATTCCAATTTATAAAGTTACCTGTTGAGGAATTTTTATGATACCATCTACTTCCTATAGAGGCTACCACCTAAGCCTTGATTAGTTCACAGGAGATCAAACTCCCTAACAAGTTACTGTCAGTTGCAGTTTTAAGACTAGAACTAGGTCAGGTTTATTACCTACATCAATCCTTTCATGTAGCAAAGCAAAGACAAAAAAAAGGATTTTATAAAAAAATAAAGGAAAACAGGACTGAAAGTCTAACTAAAAGATCTAAAAAAGCTTCTCATCTCAAAAGTGAAATGCCACAAATGATTTTTAAATTACCAAACCCCCAAGGCTGAAGCCATATAGTCTCCAGCTTTCTCTAAGAGACCTTACAATGTTACAGCAGGTTTTTGTTACAGAGATAGCATATGAGGAGTCATTTGTAATATGGAATCCCTTAGATATTCATCCAGCAAAGGCTGCAGAAATGATCTGATGAGGACAGAAATAGCTTCTGCACAATACTGATCTCCTCCAAGTGTTGGGATTGTTCTGGATAGTTTTGGAGGAGCTACACTACAATAGAAACAACAGTAAAAGCTTTATAAAGTTGTTTTGTATCATGTTTAGTCACTTTTTTTTTTTTTTGACATCTCTTAATAATACGTCACCTTATGGAATCATTGATGCCTTTCTACAACTAAAGTCTGCTCAGTATCATGCCTTTATTGCGGTGTTTTGTTATTTCAGATTCTGCTAATCTTCAGATCCAGGAAATGCAAACACATTGTAAGAGAAGAAAGTATCTTTTTGAGAAGAAAGAACCTTTTCACAAAGTTAAGGCTTGTGTTAAGTTCCAAGGGGTTTCTTTTATTTGGACTGAACTGCTAATATATATGTGACTGCTATGTTCATGGCTAGGAACAGAAGCAATCATAAGCTCAGAGAATCATAACCCACTGAGAGTTTGGGGATAAGCCATGGCATTAGACACAGATGTTCTTAAGATATACTTTGCAAGAACAGGCATCTCAGGAAAGAACATGACTTAAACACATTTTTGGGTCACGTCTTCTGTCCTGTATCCTCCTCATTCCTGCCAGTATTAATAATGTGCAAGCTCCCCCAAACATTGCAGGCATGTGTGTGACAAGCAGCCAAAATGGGAAGCTTTTCTAGTATTAATGAAACACACGGGAAGTGGAATGAGGTGTAGATAAAGTACCATTATACTGATTTTGCTACCTATTTAGTTAATGTCAAGTGCAAAACCTATAAAAATCAAGGAAAAGTACAGATTCACAATTTACTGATGCTACAACTTACGAAGAACACAACAGTCTGAAGAATGTTTTCCCAATTAAAAAAAAAAATTATGTTTACCTATCAAAGCCTTTTGAGTCAGTCAGAATGCTCAGATCAAACACAGAAGGCATGTGTAAACACAGCTTACAACGCTGAAGGACTAAAGCTGTGCATCAGTGTCCAACTCCACACATCCCAATAAAACCAGAATATATCCATAGGTATATTGTCCTCGCAGGTCCTTTTCTTTAGCAGCTCCAGGCCTATTATTGAGCATCATCTCCTTCCTCTTGTGAAACAGAGCAATATAAAAGAGGAGCAAAGCTCACCAGTTGCTTTACTTAGCAACATTTGAGAACAAGACCCCTGAACTTCCAGTGAAACTTCTCTGAGATATACACTCTGTGACGCCAACGACAAATAGGACATCCTTGAGGTAAGATCTACCTTTGAAAAGACTGAACGATCTCTTCATATTGTAGAACAAAATCAGAAATTGAAAATGCAGAAGACACCAGTTGTTGCAAAGAGACTGTTAGGTGACTCCTCTGAGGAGGGGATCCCACACTCCAGAATCTCAACAGAGGAAGGAAATGGGGTGCTCCAGCCTATGAAGAAGAGTGCTAGGTGGGGGGTAATTCCCCTAACACTCCTATACGCATGGTAGATTAAGACTGTTTCTCACAAGAGTGAGGTTTTTGGATTACCTGTCTGAGGATAGGAAGTAGTGGCCCCTAAACAGCGCATCTTGGCTTGTCATGACAGAAACAGGACCTAGCCTAAAGATATTGCAGCGACTTTACTGGAAACTGAAAAAACAAAACCAAAAACCCCGGTGGACTGGATGTTGCCCGCTTAGAACCCATAGCAAAATGAATTGAAAAGATGCTTTAACTTCCTCCTTATTAAGATAAAATACCGCATACTTCCAATTTACCAACTTGAAGCCAAAGCTCTTGCCTAGAAAAATCAATCAATACTCTTGAGCATGGCAGGCCTAAAGATAACAGCAGAATGAAGCTGTTTAAAAAAACAAAAGCAAAACCCCCATGTGGTTAGAAAGGAGAATTTGTTTAGAAAAGCCAAAAAAAATTACTATCCCGCCCCTAACCCAAAGAGGGAAAAAGAACTGAAAGAACCTCTTAAAAGTACAAAGATGTTTCTAAACCTGCAGACCTTTGCTCTCAGAATGCTTTCTTGCTTGTGTAACGTATCTCTACTATACTTCATATATACTGCATCCGTATTTACAATGAAGCATTGTTACACACAAATCACTCCTCGACCCCTCCTCCTACTGTTCTTCATTCAAAGTGTGGAATCCAGCCTTGTATGAGCCTGCAGCACTCCAGATGGGTCAGACAGCCTTGCCAGCAGCCTTGCTCAATACCACAAGATAATTTTACAGTTTTTTTTTTGTTTAAACATTGTGCAGTGAATATGATTTCTGATTCAAAATAATAATGGTATATGGCACTGCTTTAATAGCACTGCCATTTTGGGTGCAGTGCAAGGATTTAATTATTTTTTTTTAATAATAACACAATAGCTGTATTAGCTCCTGCAAATGGTCAGCAAAGAGTAATGAGGATCACGTATTCAAAATGGAAATTTTGTGGTAAGGCACTCTGGGCAAGTTGGCTAAACAATATAGTATCTGGCATAGGAGCTCTGGCAGAGGTCTGATGAGATGGCAGGACATTATTAACTCAGTATCTCTTTAAATGTAAAAAGTAAGGCCACAGGGGTTGTCTGACCCCCCTCCCTTCTCTTTTCTTTTTTTTTTTGGGCTATCAGATGACCTAATTGGGAATTAATCCTTAACAACCTTTTAAAACATTAAAACATTCTGATAAAATTGAAGTACAAAAGGATTGCCAGCTAAGTACCATTTACAATGGCAACTAAAGGGGGGGAAAAAAGGAATCTTTGAGCAGTCACAAGCAATAATTACAGTCCAATAATTTCCCAGTGATATTTAAATTACCAAATAAAAAGGAAACAATTGAAATTTTCAGGTTTATCTAAAGGGAGAAAGAGGAAGGACAACAGAACGACCAGTTTGTCATCTTCAAATAATTTTTCCACTTTTGGAAGAATACGGGACAAACCTGTCATTAAGGAAAAAATCACAGCATTTAACAAATACTCAGTAGTAACTGTCTAACTAGAGATACAGAAAGTGTAAGCACAGTGTATCTACCAGCAGTATGAAGTATACGACAGACCTACAACCTCTTGTTCAGGAATCCCTTAGGCCACAGATTGGTGGAGGCTGCTACAATTTCCTGAAAAATTACCTCTGTATCCATTTTTAATACTCTTTCCTTAAGCATCCTGTGTAAGCTGCTGTTGAAGAGAGACTACGGTATCAAATGAATGTTTGCCTGGTCTTCTAATCTATGCATTTAAATATATAGAATTTTTTCTTAGTAGTATTTTTAATTATTGTATCACTAAAAATTATTTCTCTGTCCCTACATTGGCCTAATTTACCCTATTTGTTCCAGTGCTTTTCCTTCCCAACCACTGTGCTATTTATTCCTGCTATGAAAGTGCCCTTGAAGTTCTCAGCTCTTTAATTTTTCATTCTTAGGTTGTACGTCTGATATATGAATTGGTCCTATTAATAACAAGTATCAATATTCATTATAAATTTACTGAATATTTTTATAAAACCTACTCTACGTAACCCATCTGGGTTACCTACGTCCATCTGGTACTTGCATGATTTGAAATTATCTATTTATCACAGGTAATACCATCTCAGAGAGACACGTTAAGCAACCTTTTTGTCTAAGTCTTTATGATAACTGAATTAAATATAGTAATCATTTAGAAATTGCCAGAGCACTAAAATCAAGAGGCCACAGTAAAACATAAAAGGTTTATGAATGCTAAGGACAACTTTCAATCATCATATCCATGCATATTTTAAGTAACTTTTATATTTTATATTCTGTCGCACTTCACTCAGAAGTGGATCCAGACAAAATAATGAAGAATTAAAAACTCACTGTTGTTTTCACAGTGGTTTTGGTCCCTGTCTTCTCTTATTTTTCAGGCTATTTTTCCTCGATCCTCCAAACTATAGTGCTACTTTGGGCAGGTATCCTACAGTCTATTTTAATTCCCCCTCTATAAACTCAATTACTGCGCACCTCCTTTTATCATTTAAACAAGAGAAGGAATTCAAGTGCTTGAAAGCATCGTAACACTGCAGATCAACACCCTGGCAGTGATGACAACTTAAGATCCTCAATTCCACAGCTGAAATTACATGACAACTATTTTTCAAACAGTATAACTGCATAACACAGTAATATCACTTCATTCCTCGTCCGGCTTTCTGGGCTGCAAGTGCACATTGCTGGCTCATGTTGAGTTCCTCATCCACCAACACCCCCAAGTCCTTCTCCTCAGGGCTGCTCTCAATCCATTCTCTGCCCAGCCTGCATTTGTGTTTGGGATTGCCCTGACACAGGTGCAGGACCTTGCACTTGGCCATGGTGAACTTTATGCGGTTTGCACAGGTCCACCTCTAAAGCCTGTCAAGGTCCCTTCCCTCCAGCATGTTGACTGCTCTGCACAGCTTGGTGTTGTTGGCAATGCTGATCAGGAATAATCCTATCCTGCCTTTTTATTTGCAAATATTTTGACCAAGAACAATGATCGCCTTATTTATGCTTGTCAAGGATAAGAGATGCCCCTTCTCTCTACTCTGTGCTTTTTCGGTGCACTCCATGTGTCTACGAGAGAACAGTATTCTGCAATTCTCCCGCTTTATCTGAACCTTGCACCACAAACACTATGTATCAACAAGGCTTCCTCAGGTCTGGAGAAACGAAGCCTTGCACTCTTAGGAGACCATGGCGGATGGTAAACTGAAAAAACACCATAGATTCAGAGCCTTACCTCTCTCTCAGGCCCACTCCACCACCTTCTGCATTAGAAACAGAACATGGAGAAAATAAACAACACTAAAAACCATACTTTCCAGTCCGCACGAACCTGTCTCACCTGAAAAGCTTCATTCCCTAACAATAAACTTCTTGGATTTAAACTTCCTACTGGATCCATACATCTGATGTCTGTACCTCTTTGAAAGCGTCTCTCCAAGACTGAACTTATCTTTTAAAATCTGTGGACTCTCTCCCATCTTGATTCTTTCTCAGACTCTGAACAGTTGTAGAAAAGCAGCTTCTCACAAATCCTCTGTTTTCTTTGCTGTCCAATACTGCATCAGTCATCTTTAACAAAGCAGCTTACTGAATAGCATCCACAAACTGTGGCAAAATCTTCAATTCCTGCACAGTGCTATGAATGATCTTAATGTAAGAAAAGATGGTGACCTATGAAGTAGAAACCTTTCAGAAATTGTGTTTTCCTGTTTTCCTTCCCTGCAGCTTACACTTGAATGGAATGCTCATTTAGCAGCATAACTACAGAGTAAACTTCAATATTTTAAAACCTTGTTCCTGAGAACTGGCTTAATACATATTCTGGAAAATAGCTACTGCTCTTGTGACTAGTGAGCGCAGAGTACTGTCCACTGAGCAATGTTTAACTAAAAAGACAAATCCTTAGAAACTACTTTACTTTGTTTCCAGCCTGTAGCATCCCTTGGTTCTGAATTCTACAGAGGGTTAAGATTAAAGCTATATAATCTAGTGTTATTCTTCAGACATTAATTAAAGGACAAAATTACCATTTACTGTGAATTGTAAGACAAATTAAATAAGAGATAAAATGGACCTTAATCTAAATAAAACTTATTTTTTACTTTTATTATAACTTTATCTCTTTAAAGAGGCTATATTCAGGTGGGTGATGATTAGGGAAAGAATTAAACAGAACACACTGGATAGTTTGCATCTACTTCAAACAGCTACCACCAAAAGAAAAAAAAAGTGTTACTATATGCTTTTTAAATATATTGTACAGTTACTGGAATCACTCCAACGTCAGGATGAGAGCTTAAACTATATGTGCAGAAATGAATTCATCAACTTTTTTTACTAGATTTGAAGTAGCCTTTTGCTCTGTTTACTTTAAAGGAAGAACAGGAGAATATACAAAACAGAAAGAACAGAGAGTTTCTATAGGAACAGACTGGTGTTCCTCAGCACTTCACCTAGCACAGAAACTGTTTGGAATGCAAAGACAAAGTCAGTAAGAAAGAACGCATTACACCAGTCACTGATAATGCATATTGATGAATGGACGCTGAAAGCCAGGCTTATATTTATAATACCTCTTTAACAGTGCACAGCAGTATGATTATAGGAACAGAAATCTCCATTTTCCCCAGGAAATGACCTAATTTTCATAAAAAGGCAAATTTGCTGTCACCTTTTTGTGAAAAACTCAAGTTCCACACTGTTCACCCACATAACTGTTCTGTAAAAGAAGCCTAATGTTCTGCTCATCCTTTAACGTTTTTCACTTTCCCACATTGAGAAGACTTAACGAATGGGCACAGGTCTCCTTGTAATGACCAGGACAATCTAAATGCCACCAGGTAAAGTGCATTCGCACTCTGTGGTTCTAACACTCTCACAGACCATGAGGACTAGGACAACAAAGGAGACAGTTTAAAGATGCAAAATCTAAAAATCAAGCATCAAAAGGCATTTAAAGGTGTCTCTGCAATCTTAACCTGATAATACTGGAAAAATAAATTAGAAATACAGCCTATCCAGTTCATCCAGTGAAAGAGGGTAAGGGTAAAAAAAGGTTAAACAAGAACTGCTTTATACTGCATAGCTATAAGGAAGAATCCTCTGGATATCTGTCACCGGAATCTTAATGATCTGTATGTTCTTTTAATTCAGTCTTTTTAAATCCCCCCACACCCCAGGATTTAATACAAGCACATCTCCAAATAAAAATAATTCTGTGCCGGATGATATTGGTACCTACTTGGTTCATCAGCAGAGACTGAACAAACCATCCTGAGAAACAAAATTTCAGCCATCTGCTTACTTCCCTCTTGGTCCGAAATAAGGGTGAAAAAGCAATACAAAATGCACCGCTCAGCTGAAAACATTCCTAATGAATGACCTGGTCTTGTAAGAAACCAGAAGCCTGAAAAGCAAGTCTTTTATATGCCCCTTTCTGATTTCTCCTCATTCCTCTTCTCTGAACAACTCGTTGTCCCTGTTCCCTCAACACACACCCCATTCGATCTCCTGCTCTTCTCAGCTACCATCCTTGTCTGCATTTGAATTAAACTGTTCCACCAGTTTTCTATTCTGCTGAAATGCCAGGTGGACAAAATAAGAGCCAACGGAGACATTTTTTCATTAGCTTTAGTGCCCAGCACACAGAAGCCTTGAACAGCCAAGCTGAGCAAAACCAGTCACAATTGTGTTAAGGTTTAATTTACAAAACAAAACCAAGAAGCACCACATACACAATCCCCCACTTACTCAGTAAATTTAGGCTCTCTGAATTCTCAAATTCAGATTCCTATCTAAATTGTATCTTAAAGACAATTTGGAAGCTGTAGTGCCCACGATCATACAGTAACATCATACAGTTACAAGTCATAGTAAGTACTTACAGGTTTTCTGTAAAATTGGAGACAAACCAACATGTGATCAATGTCCCTAGTGCTATATTCCTAGATTAATAAAACAACATGATTCATAGGGTTTGCATACATCTTCAAAGCAGCAAAGAGACAGTTCCTTCACAGTAGGACAAACTGGTTCCATAAACGTTTCCGTTCATATGATACAGCAGCTGCTATGTATACTCACTCCCACTTTTCAACTTCTTAACTAGCTAACAACTCCATGTTAAATGTAGAGTGGAGATATTCCATTCAAAACAAATTTTCATGTATTTATTTCAAGCTTTGGGAAAGTCTCCGATGTTCTCTTTCTAAATTACACTAACACAAATTAAAATTTACTTACTGGATAAAGAAGGTGAACACTTTCAAGTCCTTGCGGTTTATTATACACTGAGAGGTTAATGACAATTTTGGCGTGCATCATCTTACTCATTTCTGAGTTCTACCATGTGCAAAAAGCACACAAGACAGTAATAATCATGTATTTTAGTCTATGAAAGATAACAGAAAGAAGATAAATTTAAGCAGTGACTTTGGTTTCTTTCTCTCTTATCTTGTTCTCTCAGTATATCACATCACATCACCCCAACATCTGTTACCTTCACTATGAAACAAGTGGTTTGGTTTTAATGGAACTTAGTGTTCATCACTTCCAACTAAATTTCCAACTTAAAGAACTGCTATTCTTTATCCAGTGTGTGATGGTGCACTTGCTTTCAATATCTTATTTAACCCACCTATAAGATGGCAATACATTTGTTTTAAACTAGACTAGACTATTTCTGTTGGAAGGGAACTACAATGTCACCCAGTCCAACTGCTTGAGCAACTCAGCGCTGACCAAAAGCTAAAGCATGTTAAGGGCATTGTCCAAATGCCTCTTAAAACACTGCCAGGCTTGGGGCACCGACCATGTCTCTGGGAAGCCTGTTCCAGTGTTTGACACCCTCTCGGTAAAGAAACACTTCCTAACGTCCAGTCTAAACTTCCCCTGGCGCAGCTTTGAGCCATTCCCACATGTCCTATCACTGGATACCCGTGAGAAGAGCTCAGCACCTCCCTCTCCAATTCCCCTCCTCAGGAAGCTGTAGAGACCCATGAGGTTGCCCCTCAGCCACCTTCTCTCCAAACTAGACAAGCCCTAAGTCCTCAGCTGCTCCTCACAGGCCATTCCTTACAGCCCTTTCACCAGCTTTGATGCCCTCCTCTGGATGCATTCAAAGACCTTCAAATCCTACTTAAATTGTGGGACCCAGAACTGCACANATCCTTCTTAAATTGTGGGGTTCAGAACTGCACACAGTATTCAAGGTGAGGCCGCAAGCAAGCTGAATACAGCAGGATGATCACCTGTTGTAATCACCTAATCAATTAGTTAAACAGGACTGTGCATTAGTATTTAAATGCATTTTAACAGTACCAAGTATAATCTTCTCCATAATTTTTCCAGGAACTGAGGTTAGACTAACAGGTCTATAGTTCCCTGGGTGTTCCCTCGCACGTCTTTTGCAAAATGAGATAACATTGGCTAGGTAGTTGTTATGAAATTAAAACAATACCTACGTATCCCCAGGATTGAAATATAAGTAAATATAAATGTTTTTTTGAGAAAGGGCTACTACATATTACTATAGAATTCATACAGTGCCAGCTAAATATTAGCTATTTTATAAAAAAAAAAAATATTGGGGGAACAAATAAATAAATTTGCATGCATTTTCTTAAGAGTGATCCTTCCTCTTTCTTAACCTTGCTTTAATGTTTCCAGAGTTTGGTCCTCACTGAAAGGTTATATATTAAGCAAGATGACAGATGAGCAGACAGACAGCTAGGCAGATGAACAGCTACTTGAGTCAACAAGTCAGATGCATAGCCATGTATTTGTACAAAGCACAGAAATAAAGAAAGTAAGTTAAGCCTGCATGGGATATGCCAGTTATTTCAAATGACCTCTTAGTGTTGCAAACTGCAAAATTCATCAGATTCAAACTCATGGTAGCAAAATGAGCAAAATGAAGTTTAGTCTGCATCATGCTGTTTCAGACTGAGGAAAAAAAGGCTTTAAAATAATAACAAATTTCTTTGCTACCTCCAGTCATTTTAATTTACAGCCATCATTGATATTAGTATGTCATCAGTACTCAAGCAGCCCAATGAAAAGATTTGTCAAGTATTTGTATTGTGTAGAAGTGCACGGGGCAGGAAGGAAGGGGATAAAAAAAAAATCAAAGAGAAAACATCAAGGAGAGAGGAAGTCTGCAGGGGAAGAAAGTGAGCCAAAAGCTCCTATGAAAGTACAAGAAAACAATCAAAACTGGACAGGATTTCAAGGGGGCAAAGACAACTCGACTTACAAGCAATACAGGAAGAACTCGTTTCCAGTCATGCAAAAGCGAATAGGCAGTGTCAGTTAAGTACCACAAATAGCAAGACTGGGAAGAGAGGCAGAAAGAGAGCCTTAAAAAGTCAGAAAGTTAGATATTGAACTGAATGGATAAGCATCAGCATCTAGAAAGAAAAGGTACAGAACAGAAAAAATAAGGCCATTAATAGAGAAGAAAGGGAGAACAGGTAAGAGATGGCTGTATGAATCACTTAAAAAAAAAAAAAGTAGTCTGTTTTAAACTTTTTGTTACTGAACAACATGAACACAGACATGAAACCAAGTTCAGTTTAACGTGCAAAGATGAAACTTTCACCTGTATAGCTGAAAGCAAGGGCTGATTCCTCACTTAACACTTTGTCAAAGTTACCTTAATAAAAACTTTTTATGATAACTGCTTTTGAACTCGTCAGTTTGTGAAAGCTGTATTCTGAATGATCACTGGATATTCAGCTCATCAATCACTTCAGGATCACTATTTTATTTTACAACTCGGTCATTCAATTTACTTCCAAAGTATAAAATGAAGTTCCACACCAACATTCACCCACCAAACAAGCATGTTTTTTTTCATGGCAAAACAGGGAAAAAAGTGCATTCTAACTCAGAACAAAACAGATTTTTCAAGCGTCGAAGCATTTGCCTTGCTTTTTATTTTACCTAAACTATTATAACTCAGTCATTTTGGAAATACCTATAAAATTTCAAAATATATTTAAACATTTCAGAAGATCTAGACCTTCCCCAAACTCTACATTTTCTAGGCTGTATCAGCAGTTTTGTTACAGATACTATGTATGACTGCTTGCTGACATGCCACCAGGCACCTCTTCCTGTTGACGATTCTGACCTTTATTAATTCAAGTCTGTGCAATCTTCACCACTGATCTGTCAAAACTGACACCTTGTCACACTAAGATTTTGCATGCAGCATTCTGAAATAGTTCACAGGGCATTCTGTTGAATCTACCTGATACCCAGAGAGCGAATTTACGGCATTTAGCTTTTTCCTTTTATATTTCTCTGGTAGAATGGACACACATGTTGTAATAAATAACCAAAGTAGCTCAACACTCCAAAAGATCAAGACTAATCCTAATAAGTGGACAGCTGAATTATTTTCATTTGCTTTTATGAAATAGTTTTCAAATGCAAGTTTTGTTTTCCTGCTCAAAATGTATCCCTAATGGCATTAATAACAAACAAAACGGTATGTTTCTTAACATCTGAAAGTTGAAACAGGTACAGTTTGAGGCCCTTATTTGCAGGTTCAGTGTCTAAATATGCTTACAGAAAAAAAAAAAAAAAA
>VYZM01003666.1:0-18891 GCA_013398915.1 Dromas ardeola
TCATTAATGATCTGGATGATGGTGCACAGTGTCCTATCAGCACATTTGCTGATGACACAAAACTGGGAGGAGTGCCTGAAACACCAGAGGGTTGGGCCGCCATGCAAAGGGATCTCAGCAGACTGGAGAAATGGGCTGACAGGAACCTCCCGAGGTTCAATCAGGGAAAGCGCAAAGTCCTACACCTGGAGAGGAAGAATCCCATGCACCAGTACATACCGGGGTCTACATAGCTGGAAAGCAGCTTAGCAGAAAAGGACTTGAGGTCCTGCTGGACACCAAGTTGAACATGAGCCAACAATGTGCCATTGTGGCAAGGAGGCCAATGGTATCCTGGGCTGCATTAGACAAATTATCACCAGCAGGTTGAGGGAGGTGATCCTTCTACCCTCTAGTCAGTGCTGGTGATGCCACACCTGGAGTAGTGTCCTGTTCCGGGCTCCCCAGTGCAAGACAGACATGAACATACTGGAGAGAGTGCAAGAAGGGCCAGAAGATGTCTAAGGGACTGGAGTGGTAGTCAGAGAGAGCTGGGACTGTTTAGCCTGGAGAAGAGAAGGCTCAAAGGGGTTCTTATTAATATATATAAATACCTGAAGGGACGGTGCAAAGAGGACAGAGACAGGCTCTTTTCAGTGGTGCCCAGTAACGGGACAAGAGGCAATGGACACAAACACACAGGAGATTCCCTCTGAGCATCAGGAAATAATTTCTTTACTGTGAGGGTGTCTGAGCACTGGGCACAGGTTGCCCAAGGACTTTGTGTAATCTCCATCCTTGGAGACATTTAAAAGCCATCTGGACATGCTCCTGGGCAACCAGCTCTAGGAGGTTAGATCAGATGACTTCTGGAGTTCCTTTCCAACCTCAACCATTCTATGATTTTGTGATTATGTAAGTACCACATAAAGGCAGCGCAGATAAATAGCTGAGTCATTTGGGTCTTTAGAGTAATATGGTTCTTTACACATTCATCTCCACCTTTCAACTTTGTGAGTTAATAACTGCCATGCGCTACAACACCTTACCACTTGTCTTTACTTCCCTTAAGTTCCAAATGACTGCAACTAACGAACTGTTCCTCACAACAATATGCAACATATTCTTCATTAGCCAGCGGGCCATCCATAAAGGATTCTTCTCCTGTACTTTTTTAATAACTTCTGTAGCCTTGCACTGAGTACTACAGCTTCACAAATATGTTCTCCATCTCCTTTGTGGTCTAGTGTTTAACATTGTTTAGAAGCAACAAGGAATTTAACTATTCCAGTCTCCTGCATTTAGAGTGCTGATGTCTGGAGCACTGATCCCAAATAAACTAGATACTGAAGCTCAAGTATAACCCACTTACATGCTTTAAGCAATATTGAATCTTTGAGCTCTTGCTAAAGAGAGGCCACAGGGATACCTTCTCAGCCTGTAAAGAAAAAAGACATCTCAGGTTCTCAATAGTGAGCCTTCTGGGTAATGGAAATATATTATCAGCTTGATTCAAGAGGCATCCAAGCCCTTCCTTGCTGTTGTTCTGACTGTTATCAATAGTTGTGTAAACTTTGTTTAGAGGGATGTTTAAAAGTCCGTTTATTTGACCTGTGCTAGAACAGAGCAGATAGTTTTGAAGATGTTGATGGAGGTTGCAAAAAAATGCCTTTAAACATTTTCTTACTATGCCAAAATCTTTTAAGATTTTCAAAGGCGGGGGGGGAGAATATTTGTTTCTTAAGGGGAGAAAAACTGACATTATGGCTTTTTTCTTAAAAAAAAAATACAACACAAAGTAGTAAATATTTTGACCAACAAAACATGAATTTCAGCTTTCAGCAAGTGATTTAACTGATTTAAAGTAATAGCAGAACTGAAAAAAGAAAGGCATAAAAAGATTGATGATGTGTATCAATGTCACTAAAAAGGTGAGGATAAGAGTACAAAAATGCAAGGGTAATTATCTTATTCTTTGATATGGTCTGGAGTCTACACAATCATTAAGCATATAATCAAAAGCTCACAAAATATAAAATGCCATTCGCTTTCATTGGCCTTGTATAAACAGCCTATTCCTCTCTGTGCTGCTTAAGAATCTGTGCTCATTTGAGGGCAACATGATAGTTACAAACAAGGTTGTTCAAGGTGATAGGAAAAGGAGGATTAGCATGCCAACTTATCTCTGCTCCTCACACAGATGGGGCCAGAGGCATCCATCATTGGTGATAAGACGTTCATATCATATTGACACAGACACAAAGTGTGTATCAAGGAAAGAAAATCTTACCACACTCCATCTTTCTGGAGTGCTGCCTTAAAATTGTCCTATTAATAGCAATCCTATTTGGAAAAAATTTAAAACAATAAGAAAATGGTTTAGACACTGCTACACAAGAACTGTGTGTCACACTGCAGACTTAAGAAAAATAATTTTTACAGCAGTATGTTGGCATAACACAGAGGCGCAAACTACATAAATGTAAAGGTCAGCAAAGCAACTGGGACTGGGCAGGAGATGATGCAGCATTCTTACGCATAATCATCAATGCCAAGAACAGCGTCCGCAATCTGAATTGAACAAATGTGGGCAGCAGGCTTAATACCTTCCATTCCTGTTTTCATAATACACCGCCCAGATGATGGTTGCTGGTGTTTTCAAAATTCTCTTAAAAAAATCCAAGCAAGATCTCTGGATAGCAAGGTGCTATAAATATAAATACAGTCTTAGAGTATCTGCACTGAAAAGGGCAGGTATTTCAGAGGATATTGGGATATTTGATTTTTTGAACACAGCCATCTTGTAAATATTTTATTTGGGGTTTTCGTTTTTTTGGTTCTGTATTTTGTAACAGCAGAATATTCTTGTGGCAAAAATAAAGTTAACAGAATCTCAGTGAATCATGCACATTGTCTGGAAAACAGCTAACTTGTTACTTTGTCCCTTGCAACTTGTTAGACTGATTCTATTAAAAGCTGATAAGTAACATCTTTCCAGGATCTGATAAAAAAAAAAAAAAAAAATATATTTTTGATTAAGGAATTGGTGTTCTNTAAGTAACATCTTTCCAGGATCTGATAAAAAAAAAAAAAATCAATATATTTTTGATTAAGGAATTGGTGTTCTTAAAGCTCCAGTGTAAATGGCCCTCTGGCTACGCTAAGGTCATCACTTTTGCAACAAACTGCTGTATTCAGTAAATGATATGAGTACATGTAGGGGAAAAGCATGTAGTATCTTCAGATGTCTTTTATTTCTCCGAAAATCTGCCACTACAACACTGGTAACTGTGTAATCTGTTGAAGTACATACTATTGACTTTGTAGGTGTGATCTAAATTAAGGAAGAGAGGTTCATTTCATTAACTTTTGTGGTGGTAAGAGAAGATATCCCCAAAGCAAACAATCACCACCACACTCTTCAGTACTCTAAATGTTGGGAATCTAAGCATCTTCATATTCTAACTTTACAGAACAGAAGCTACTGATAATTTCTTAGGAATACAAAAATCTCAAAAACTTAACAGATCTCATAAATGACCACATATTAAAAGAGATTTATAAAGCAGCTAATAAAGAGCATCAGAACATCAGAACACAGGATTGTTGCACTCTGCTGAACTGCTGAAAACACACATTTCTAGTCTCCCTTCGGAGCTCTAAGAATGTCCTATCTTCTACCTAAAGTTTAAATTTAGCTGTGTCTGTAATCTCTTTTAACTCTGAAATTGTTTTTGTAATGTGATTGTACTGGCTAAAAAAAAAATCAGTTAACTCCCAAAGTAAAAAACTACTTAAGTACAGCTGAGTTACTCCATGTTTTACAGGATTTTCCCCCATTGAAACTATGATCTTGCAATATTCTTCTTACATATACTATTTTATATACACTATGTTATGATCTATATGATCAGGTTAGTTTGAATCAAGTGTTCGCTTTTGAAGAAAATCTTCTGATCGTCTCCACATATCCCGTTTTGATTCACAACCCAGAACAGTCTAAGCCATAGACTTCTGCATAAATCTCCTGCATAAATCTAAACTGGAACATACGTTCTTGCCCCTCAGTCCACACATTCACTGAGTTAGTCCAAAGTTAAAACCTTAAAACATTTACACATGTTAACATTGGGTTCTCAGTGTGAACTGCTGCTCTACAAATCCACTCCTACTGGCTGGCACTACTTGCTGAAGCAGACAGCAGCCTTAGACTTTCAAACTGTTCATCTAGTTATAACCAAATTAGATTATATTAAAACAAACCATCAAAGCTCAGTACTAAATTGGTCAGTCCTTCTGATTTTGCTTTATTCAAACACTTGTTGAGCATGCCAGATTCAAGGAACAGATTTTATTAAGCATTTCTTAACAACACTAATTAACTACCGTCTGGACTCTCAATAGATCTTGATAGAGTTTGTTTAAGATCATATACTTCAGAAAGAGACTAAGATGTACAACTAAGTAGCCAGTAAAAGCTCAGCAATGGGCAGGAAACAGAGGACTGAAATGAAAGATGAAAAAAGCCTCAAGAGAAGATCATGGACCTCTTTCATTTTCCAGATACAATAACAACACTACTCTACAACTGTGTATGCTAAAAATTTTGCCTGTATATTAGGATTCTGATAGTGTAATTAGTTCTACAAATTAAGTGTCATCAAGATAGCTTTTTACTTTCTTAAAGAACAAAAAACTGAACAATACACGAACAGGGCTTGTGACCTGAACAGAAATAAAAAAGGAAGAGGAATGTAAGGTTACAAGACATCATAGTGCATATATCAAAGAGTTTTCCTGGGACAAGCCGTAAGGCTGTAGCATGTTAAAGCACACACTCGCCCTCTCCCACTCAGGGGCTGTTACTCTTCTAATAAAGAAAACTGCAAAGCAAAAAGAAGGGAAGGCAAATGGAATGAGATACAGGAACACACCAGGGAAAACTCTAGGAATCATCAGGGGCTGACTTCAGCTGTTTATTGTTAATTTAAGTGACAGCAAAAATTATTCCTAGCAGCTAGTTTAGCTAGAAAATATGGATATATGCATATGCATACACAGTCAAGTGAAATTAGTATGCACCAGTTAAGTAGAAAATGAATGACTTGCAACTGTAATCTTAATGCACCAAGTGCATAAGCATGTCATCATTCAGTTTTAAATACTTGAATATCAAGACTAAACTTCTACAGTTTTCTTGCTTCCATACAGGAAGTAGAATATTCATGTCCAAAAGAAGTCTTTTAAGTGTGAAGACAAAGATTGGATAATTATATCAATACAGAAACTGTCTGCAAAGCAATATTAATTATTAATGTTTATTAAAAACAATAATAAAGTATTTTATTATTACATCCACCTTAATACAATAGAACTGATGTTATTGTGGATGCCAACACAGTTAGAAAAAAATATTTCCATCAACAAAAAGAGCCTGGCAAAAAGTACAGTCCTATACTGTCCCAAACAAACGGCAAGTGATCACAAAAGAACATTTCTCTCTAGCTTACTAAAGTTGACGGAAAAAAATCCCTTTTTCCCAAAATAGATACTGATCACACTAGGTTAGGTGCAAGTGATGCATCACAGCTGCTACCAACCTAGAGAAATCATTAGTTAGGAAGTCTGAGGATCAAAAAGAACCCCAAGCATCACACTGATTTTTGTGTCACTATCTGACATCAGATTCCTACTCTAGGCAAGTCACTAACTCATTTCTACACCACAGTTCCTCACATCTCACCTGAAAAACATGTTATCATCTAATTCTTAGCACATGTTGGGAGAATTATGAGCATTTATCCATGCTGTTAAGATGAAATATTATTTAATTGAGAATAATGTAGTTATAAATTTACCTAATTTTACTTTTATTCAAAGCACTAAAGGAATACTAGGACACATTATAAAAACCAAAATAATGGTTTAATGGTTTTATGGCTTTAATTCCCATCTCTGACTTATTTTAAAAGGTGCTATTCTAGAAATGCACTGGCAGGTCACACAATGAGAGCACCAATTTATATGTTAAATTAGAAGAATATTCATTAAACATATACATTGCCTACCACAACATAATAACAAGAGACACACAGACCATACTTTCTTTATTAACAAAATAATTTCAATATATACTGATGCAACAGTGCTAAATTTGTAAATACACATATCACTTAATTTTGATCCATCTACTCTAAATCTTTTGCAAATATTTTAAGAGCAAATTCAGAGTGCTTTTCCTTATGGATTCCACTCTGAGGTGCTAAAGTCAAGAAGTCAGATAACTAATATTGAGTATCTATATCCTTTATGAAGTCAGCGTTCTGAACTTGGAAGGCTCAAGCTTTATTGAAATATAAAGTAGTGAAACAGAAAACAGAAAAGAAATAGGATGGATTCAGCTCAAAATTACTTCCAGGTATGCTGAGCAGCTCTTTAATCAATACAGTGTATGGATTCTAAAAAGCTAGCCAACATGCCCTGAAGAAGACACAGACATTTCATCAGCCAAATCGCTCTCTAGGTTTCACTGACAATAACTACGTCTCTGTAGACTGTAATAGGAGCCTAGAGATGCAATTCACACAAAGATTTTAAGTTTAGATGTCTTTGGAGCTCGATTTCAACCCCAAAAGCCCATTTATTCTTCATGAAACCTTCTAAAATTAAACAAAAAGGAGATGCTAAGCATTGGTATATGTCTTAATCTTGGCATGCTACTCGTGACTACAGAAAGATACTTCCATCTACTCAGATTTCAGAGCCTGATAGTGTGTACTCCCACCCTGAAGATAGACTTGCATATTCTTTTAGAACTGATTCTTTTCTAGCACAACTAATCAAAGAAATAAAAGGTGATTAAGAGGAGCAAATACTAAATTTAAATATAAAGCATGCAGTGACCACTTTGGATTTTATTTTTTTTTTTTAATAAAGAGGAAGAAGAGTGTAGTGTAGGTGATGAACAGATTTATATTAATAGGTTGGGTTTTCTTTTAAGAAAACAAAGACTCATGCTCAGTTTCTTTCTCTGCCTTTGAATATTCAAACTTACATTTCCTGTCTTCCAGGGAGTTTGGACTTTCTGCTAAGCTACAGCAATCATCATTAAGATATTGTATGAAGTGTAAAGGGAATTACAATTATTACTATTTTCCTTTTCCTCCTTCAAAGCTAACATTGCTTCACGTTGGAATCCAGCCCTGACAAGAATACTTACTGAACTTTGTTCCTGTGGCAAAACACATTGGTCAGGAGAATTAGGAGAAAAGCGGTGTGCTGACATTCATAGTTTTCAATTTGATATCTAAATTTCTTTCTACTTTATACACCTATATTCTTTTAATTTGTTGTTAGAATGTAATGATGTTATATTTTCTTATCAGATAGTCAATTCTAGTCCCACTAAGTCAAGTGCAAGAACTGTTAACACACTGTGCTTTCTGCTTAAAACTTGGTTTGTCTCAGTTGCTATGGCATGCTTTTTTTTTTTTTAGAAAGAACATGTAACTATAACAACAACAACAAAGTCTCATTACCTTTTGTTGTTCAATGGCTATATTCTAAGTTTGATCAGTTATTAATGTTGCCTGAGAAAACTATAACTTTACAGGGGCCTAAAGACAACCTTATTCTTGCATTTTAATATTAAACCATACCTTTCCTGTGTTACTGAATACCTTCTTTTTTCCTTGTTTTTCAAAGCACAAACTTCTCCAGATAGTAGCATGCTAACCATATTATTAATAACTCAGACATTTTCAAAATAAAGGAAGAGAAAAAATCAAACCCTTTCAAACTATTTCACACTACAGTTGATCAGAAAAATCAGTAATTGCAAATTTGCCAAGTCACTATCACAAAATCAAATTGGTTTATGCATCTTAGTAAAAATGACATCCTCTTAGTAATGTATAAATACTGAAAATTTAACGAAAACATGCTGTATAAACTCTGCAGCAATATACAGATAGATTTATACTAATACATTAAAAATATTCTCACTAAGAAAAATGCCACAAAATATAATTTATATACTGTGGTTCCTTGCAGGTGATTAACATGAAGAAGTCAGGTGAGTTGTGAGCTGGAACATGTTATATTTCTT
Organism: Dromas ardeola; assembly: GCA_013398915.1. Lineage (NCBI taxonomy): Eukaryota > Metazoa > Chordata > Aves > Charadriiformes > Dromadidae > Dromas > Dromas ardeola. The sequence goes on from VYZM01003666.1 coordinate 8,087, forward strand.
TCTGAACATTGCCAACCATTTTGGATTATATTTCTTTCTGAACACTGCTAAGCATTTTGGATCAGAGCATCCTACAGAGGCTGCTTTTTCTTGCACTAGTCTGGAGCTGGACTACGAAAGGAGCTGCTATACTCAAGCTTCCTAAGACTTACTATGCCTTTTTGTAGATACATGCCCCACCCCAGTATCTACAATTGCAATGCAGTTTAACCATGATTCTTGAAAAAATGTTTCTGTTCAAACAGCTGAATGTATGAAACAGATGACATAAAACAACACCAGGAAAAAAAAAAAAAAGCTGTGGAAAAAGATATGCAATCAATTACAAAATTAATCAGATAATGTTACTTCTAGATCTCCAACAATCTTTTAAAGATGCAATTTCAGTTGCATAAACCTGTGCTTACAAAAAATGAAATCGATATATAGAGAGATCTTACATTTGCAGGTGCACCTGATAAGAAGCAAAGTTAGTCTTAAGAAAATATCAGTACAGAAATTCTGTCATTAAATCTCAATTATGCCATTTTTACTCTATCCAAATGAACATTTTGTTTAAGAGGATACAGAGATCACTTGCTTTATGTCAATTTACATCAGATGGACAATGAACGCTATATTATAATCCACATAAAGACACATTTTTGGAGCCATTTTACCTGTCAGCTTGCACTCAACATTATGCATTCAAACAGTCTCATTAAAACAAGCAGGATTACACACCTGAGGAAAGCTCAGTACACATATAGTGCTCGCAAAACTGAAACTTGCAGTAAAAAGCAAGAAAGTCCAAAGAAACAAACCCTCAAAATCCTAATACCATAAGCGACGAATTGAAGAAATATATTTTAAGTCATATATATTCATAAACTTCTATTCTTAATCAAAGATCTTTCTGTTTCAGGAAATAAACTATCATGTATAATTCCTTAAGTTTATCTGTACTATTAACAAGTTTCATCTATTATTTTCATTGCATTTTTCTACAGGACCACAAGACGATGACTTAGGAAACTACAGACAAATGACACAGTGTTACCACATGCAGTTTTTGACCCGCACTTTCATCAGAAATGAGCAGAAGAGTCTGTGCATCCAGGCGCCACAGCTCTGTTATTGCCTGTAGGCTTCAGTATCGTGGCAGGGTGTGAACTGCCATAGCTGGGGAGCACAGACATGGTCTCCTCTCCTACATCATCTTTCTGAGGGAAGCTGTTCATTTCATGCATGCATCAGCCAGGGCCTAAAGACCTCTGAAATACCCCACCCATTGATACTGAATAAAAATTATACATCATACCATACTGTTGCGCACCAAGACCTACTAGCTTTGGTTTAACTCTGTGATGACCTGGTTATGTCAGTTCCAGGTGTAGTTCATAATGACCATGTAAATCTCCAGCTTGGACAACTCTGCATTCCAGAGTTTATTCTGTGATAGAGATACACGTCGTATTTAATATGTTCTTGTGAAAACTCTCTCGGTTTCAGCTTTTTCAACATGTTGAGAGGTTTCTCTTTGTTTCTTGTGAGGGTTTTTTGCTTTGGGTTTTTTTGTTGTGGGGGTTGCGCATGTTTGTTTTGCAGATGGTTGCAAACTGCCTTCACAAAGTTCGTCTTGTCATTCCCCCCATGCCCTAGAAGGCAGTTTGGATTCATGGCAACACACTTCTTCAAGGTTTGCCAGTAACAAGAGGAGGAAGTTCACACATAATAAAGCAGCTGCAAACAGACACTGGAGTGAGCAATCAATAACTAAAGGTCAGATCATAGCAAGCATGTGACAAACAGCTCTAGAATTTGTGCTTTCATGTGAACATGAAATCCAATACATTTGCTTTCATACCACCACTGCTGCCATAACCTTGTTTTCAGCAATCCATAACACTCAAATTGGTTTCTGTCAAGGTCTGAAGCTCTCTCCTAAATCTATCACCTGCTGTGCCATTCACTGGAGTGAACACAAAAGATGTGCCCTGATGCACGTTTAATTTTCAGAAATGACAGTAAACTGTGTTTTGGTGACTAATGTCCAAAGTACAGGCCAGAATGAAGCATCAGTATTTAGCAGCTAATACTGTTGCAATAGCTGCTTACACATTATTTCATTACCAACAAAAATCAATTTACTCAGTATAAGCTTCCTTCAAAGAACTGGTTAGTTATCTTGGCCAACTACAAAACACAGACACTGTTCTCTCAAATTCAGTCCAAATTCCACATGGTTCCTCAAATTCCTATTGCCATGTGTAAGGCGATAACTAGTACACAGTCACGGTTTTGTGCGCATTTTGAGTAATGCTTTTTACCCTATTAACAGGCTTAGAGCACTAGTTTATATTTCTTTTTGTGCATTTGTGAGCTGTCTTATCTAAAGTGTTTATTGTTTTGAAGACTAGTCTTTCATTTTTCTAGGGGCAAGTCTTAAAGCACATGACGTTTTTTGCCTCCAGAGCATACTCATTCTATGGTGAGGAGAGCAGAGAACAACATAGTGGCCAAAAACCCGCAGCAAATTATGAATGGGACCCTTCTGACCAGAGGGTGATCTCCCATCACCAGTGCACAAGCATTTAGTCATTCAATCTTCCTGGCATATTCCTCAAACAGAACTTACAAGGCTCTTGCACTAACTCTGTTCTCCTGTGCTCCTATTTATTAAGTGCATCATGCTTTCACTGCTGCTCATTCCCGTGTTCTCTCTCGGCCAGAAATGTGCTGGGAGTAGAAATAGCTACTGAATATTTAAAAATTAAAAAGTTAACAGGGCTCTCACAGAATTTAAGCTCTAGGACAGACAGAAAAAAGATCAGCTCCCAGCTGAAAAAAGAGACCAAGCAAACCTTAAATGGATGTAAGATCGGGTTTGACTGTTTCACTGAAGAGCAGGCACCTCCTCATTGAAGTACAGGCTCCTCTTTTTATAAAAAGACTCTTAATTCACTGACTAAGGGCAGCCTTCCAGTCTCATGTACCTGGGAGAATTCATCTCGGAAATATTACAGGGCAAGCAACAGTTCTAAGTTTTGAACGTGCACTGATTAGGAGAGAAGAAATTAAGAGATACTGAAAAATGACCTTTATGTCACAAAACTAATATTCACTCTGTATGTATACATGTATATATGTTCCTACACAAACAAAACCAAATGAAAACTGAAATAGGTAAACAAGACTGAGAAATATACATTATTTTAAACTAAAATGATACTACAAACTATTAAGTATAGAAACTGAATTTCAAAAGGAAGCAAAAAATTATCCTGAATCAAGACTACCTTCTACTTGTTTCTAAACTTGTTTCTGGATCAAAACACGCAATGCACATCGACAAAACTTGTGTAAAATCAGTATTCCAGTGAAAAATCATGTGATACCTGATGGGCCGATTTTCTTTACTATCAAAGAGTGAGAAGATTACTTCCAGTTCCTCTCCCAGATTGGAGCACATTAGACTCTTCATCTGAACAAAAAGATGGTGACTGCTAGCTGGTACTGGTGTGTCTTTTTTTCGATGACGATGCTCCATCTAAAAAAACCACAAACAACACAGCAGCCAGTTTGAATTAATGGTGAAAATCTTAAAACAAAAAGAAGTAAACAATGTAATACTGAACTACTGTCTTAATCACAATTTTTAAACTTTCAATTTAGTATTAACTTGTAATAGGTTTTCTTTATTTGATTTTATTTTGTATTTGTATCTCAGGAGAATGCAAGGAAGTGTCTTTTCCAGTGCTGCACTGCACCATAATTATCTCTAGGAGAAATACAGTAACCTCTAAAAGTTTAAGTTTTTTCTACTCAGAAAATTCTAAGCCACTTCAAAGCTTTGTGCTGTAACAATATAGTATTTCATAGCTGGTTTAAATAGTTTATGATATGATATTCTAGTATGCAAACACACAAAAAATGCTTTTGCAGAAGACTAAATACCAGTATTTTAAAATGGAAAAAAATCACGTCCATATTTTATAATCTTTGTCAGACTGCTATATAGATACTACTAAATTCTCTTGATTTGACTTCACAGTTTATACCTTCACCATTTTAATCACCCATTAAGGGTAGGACAATACTAAGTTGTACTATTTCCCTCTTACATTATACCAAAAATAATTTTAAACAGCAATATTTTTAAGCTACTTAGCCTTCAAACTGAGGTGATCTTGGGCTTTTTTTTTCCCCCTCTTTATTTTTGAAAGTGCACTCCAGGTGCTCTATCATTAGTTTTCTGGGTTATTCTTACTCTGTATGTTTCTTGTATGATTAATGGTTCCTAACGGAATTTCATCTAGTGCTTCAACAGGATTCCATAAGATTACATATGGCTTTGAAACTGCCCAAAGGTATACTGATTCTAGCATGAAGAAATTACTACTAGGCTTGACATTACAAGTTATCAACCTAAGTAGTTAAAAATGATCAAAAAGATATTATAATTTCAGCTCCACGGCAAATTGTGCCAATTATATTTTTGCTTTATTCTATATTTAAATACCTAAGTTAACATAAATACAATTTAGTTTAAATAAAAGCTTAGTCTTAAGCAAGTAAGGCTCAGAACTGTATATCTTTAACAGCTGCAGTACTTAAATATAAGCCAAAGCCCACATAAATGAATTGGCAAGTTTCCTTAGACCTCACTGGAGATTAAATCGGAATACGAAGTATCAGTGCTGGTTTCAGTAACTCAAGATGGGCTTTCATACCAAAAGGAGAGTTTTTCTATGCAGTTTAACTGCCATTTACATTAATATGGTAGAAAAAAACAATAGCCCAGTACGATTAATTGCGACAATACTTGTACCATGAGTATATTATTATATTTCCACAAATCTTATCTAAGGGCCAGTTAAAGCTGTAATGAAAAAGAGTCTCATAAGCTCTTACTGATTATTAAATTCAGGTTAACAGTCACAATTTAATGATATATCAGAAAACAAAACTTTTAACAAATAACATGTAAAATGAGCATGTGCGCACCTACAAATTTGATACCAAAGCATCTCATACAGATGTAGAGATGACGTAACTGTTCAAAAGAAAATTTCTTTCCTCACAGTAAAACTCATTCTATTATCAAATGCCAGTTTATTTGATCAAAAAAAGTACTTTTGGTAAAGTAGAACAAAGCTGCCATTAAAACATCAGTGTGTAATTTGATAGCAAAAGTACTGAGTATTCTGTTCACATACCAGCCTGTAGAGCTCCGTAATGCTGATCTCCTCAGGATCCACCATAGCATATTCTTTCCTCGGAACTAAGTCAAGTCCCAGTTGTCTGCATAAGAAATGAAATAACAGTAAGTAGTTTCTACATACAAAGGAAATAAATTAACTCATTGGTTCTATTTACATCTAACAGAAACATTCCAACAAACAATGTAGATGTTAATTGGTACTCTACAGATGGCTTTGTTTTAATGTATTTTCGGTGTATTCACCATTCATGGATGACTCCTACCCTTTCTTCATTTTGTAGCGTTAATAGAATGTGGTTTTCCACAGTTTTTAAATCTGTTTCACATTGTGGACAATGTGCAGTGGATACTGTCCTTTGTACTATTGTTGACATTGTACAATGTGACGTTTCACATTGTGGACAATGTGCAGTGGATACTGTCCTTTGTACTATTGTTGACATTGTACAATGTGACTTGCACTAGTGTTGTCAATTTGAATAACAACCACAGAAAAGACGACATAAAGAAAATCCACCTAATGCCAAAACATCAGCTAATCTTTCATTTGGACTGGATGGCATCAAAGCTGCTTAGCTGTATCCCCTGAACAAAATATGAAATGAACTTGAATCAACAGGAATAAAACTTATTTTCAGCACAGCAGCAAGCAATAAAGATCAAGAACACATACGGGGCAGTCACGCTGAATTTAGGAAAAATTTGAAAAATTAGAAAATTTTTTAAAAATATGTTTTTAAAGAGTAGGAACTGACCACTTCAAAAACCATCACAATTCCATCTGGTTAGCACAAAATTCTAAGCAGACAGGTAATCATACACAGTTAATTACAGTTCTTCCACTATGTTAGGTATTTAGGCTTTCAGAAAACAGTAGTTGCACAAACACCTGAAATTCCATTAATTCTTTTATTGAGTATTGCTGCATTTAGTCAGCGTTTAACTGAATAAATGTAGGCTAAAGAAGACACTTTGGAAACAGCACACAAATGTCAAAAGGTATTTTAACCTTTTTCTTGCTTTTTTAAAAAAAAGTGAGATAATACAATTTGCGTCAGCACTTATTAGTTATTCAGATAAACGAAAGACGCAGAGCATAGTACCAAGACGTATGTTAAAGATGGCCAAGCAGGAACTGAACTGGGCAACACAAGTCAAAAAGAAAGTAATGTCAGCCAATACAGCTTCAGCTAAGACAACAGAGTCATGCTAACTGCATCACATAGGAATCCGGCCAGGTGTGTTTTAAAAAGACATAAAAGTATATTGCAGATATTCCAGTGCAATTCTCTGTAGACAGCACTACTGCTATGTGAAATAAACCAAAAGAAAAAAGCAAAATAAAAGACAAGACATTTGTCACTGTTAAAGCATAGTGGACAGAAAAATTATGAAGGAGAAAGTCCATTTAAAAAAAAAAGTTATACCTCTAAGAAATTTGTTCCTTACTTCAACATTCTACAATGAGCCTAAAGCTGTGGTATTATAATTAGATTATACTATTTTCATTTATTATTATATTTACTTACTCATTGCCCCAGTCCAGACGAGCAGTGATGTGTCGCTTGACATCCTTCATTCGATCGTGGGTCAGATGGCCGACAAGGACCTGCCTTCGCAGGTCTAGGATTTCATTCATTATGTGCCACAGTCGGTGAAAGAGATCCCCCTCATTCCTCTGTGACATAAAAATATAATTGTCTCTACATCAACTGTATAAATGGAGAATCCTTATAAATACAGATATAGTGAGGAAAATCAGTAAAACTTCCTTATTCCCCTACTTACTCATGATCTTTTTTTCTCCCCGTCATACTGTGACCATTTTACCTGCATGTATGTGTTTGTGTGCATATAAAAATATTTCAGGGCTTACCACAGAACCTGTCTTTGCACCATGCTCCAAAATTTCACTCCAACTCCTTATGCCTCATGTTAACACAAATTTATGTGATAGATATGACAAAAATTCAACAAAAAAATTTGTTTCATGCCATAGCACTGATTTATTCCAAGAACATGTTAATTCTGTGCTGCTGTCCCATCCAAAATGAGTATTTGATCATGTAATTCAAGACTATTTGAATTCATACACGTAAGGGGAACAAAAGGCAACAGCTCCTAGCATTCTAACTCTGAACCACAGAGTGTTAATGTTCCTTTAACTTTTTCTTGTATGGATATAACTCTCTAATAGTACCTAATAAATATTATAATAAATAGTATCTCATAAATAAATAGTATCACGTAGACAGAATCTTGTCCAGACAGTTCTTCTTCATTTAACTGTGAAGTAGGGGAAATTATGTGAATATGATTGCTTTTTAAACCACATCCTCCTACTCTAATTATATACCAGTAAAGGACATAAACAATTTCCGATAAGTTTCCTCCCAAACAGAAGTCCTTTGAACTCTTCTTTCACGAATTCTAAGCGTTTTTACTTTATATAGTTTTTCTGAGAAAATTTAGCTTGAGGAAATTATTGTAACCTCCATTTAAGTGATGCATCACACAAAGTTGAAAAAACTTTCCTATTCAGACTTGTTATGCTAATTCTTGCTAAAAACCCTAAACCCATTTCCCTTTTGCTTCTTCCTATGAACAAATGGCATTAAAAAAAAGTTCAGCTGCTTCTGCTGCATAATTGCTATGAAAAGCTAAAATTCACTTACAAGCACCATTACTCTCCATCAATAACTTTTATATTCCAAGGGCTCTGACAAACTGCAGTTTGATAAATCTACTCTTAATATTTCACATTTATTCACTTCATAAGCTCACGAAAATGGGCATTAATTTATTGTTTTTCTTGGCTTTCTCTCTGGAAAAAAAAGAAAGCCAATGTATTTTGAATACGCAGTAAAAACAGCACTGAAGAAAAAAACTACCAAAAAAGAAACAACTTCAGTAAGAACAATAGGAATAGATGAACTCTGTAAGCAGAAGAAAACAAACAAACAAAAGAGGTCATACAAATAGCCCTTGAATTAGGAGCAAGGGACAAAAAAGACTTTACAGGCTGACAGTATGTTTTCACAGTTCTCCATCAGACACTAGTGTATAAAGATTTCATTTCTACAGTTAAAAAAAAATCAAATTTGATTCAAACACTAATTCAGGTGCATCTTTGTTTTCGGTATCTGATGATAAGCTCTACTGAAGTAAATTATTCAAGTGAATACAAGGGATGTGCTAATGTTTAACAACACTATTAAGCTCAAAATAACATTTTCAGGTATCCTTCCTGAGCTTTTCCAAAGCTCTAGAATTTGTCTATGAGTTGCTTGTGTCTCAAAGTGCTGAGTGGATCTGCAAGCAGTTGTGCTTGCTTTATAGATTTAGGTCTGTACACCAAGGAATCACGTTTGCTTCTCTTGTTCCAGGAGAAGCCAATGTACTAATATACTTGCTAACATACACAAAGCAATCACACTTAGATATGCTTCAGACATTCACGAAAACTACTTCCTATTATGATCTAGAGAAATTTCAAACAAGCTTTGAAGAAATCATGTTTCTTAAGAAACAGTTCATACTGCTTAATTACAATTTCACTATCAAGTTTAAAATGATACTGTATTACTTATAATCCAACAGGAAGAAAGACTTGATTTTGTATCTTCTTGTATAAAAACTAAACAAATTAGCAACTGCCCCAACTGCAGGTTTCAGAAAGGTCAACTGGTTCGGAGCAGCCTCTCTGAACACAGTCCACACAATCATCTCAAAAAGGCAGCAGACTGGCTACTTCTGCACCAGCCTGATTTGTAGGAGATCTATTGGCACCGCTCGTTGCTGTTTCTTATGTAGCAGAAGCAGCCCCTGTATCAGCAGTAGGTAGCTAATCTTCTCACGATTTAAGTCATAATTATCAACTCAGCAATGAGTTAAGATGAGGGATTGGAGACTTGTGCAGATGCAAGTGAACAGGTTTTGACTACATTTGATGTGTGTGCATTCTGTCAAGTCCAAACCATGGTTTGGTTTTAGTGTAGCAGATTAGAAGGTCAAATGTTAAAAATGGAAGACAATCACGATGCAAATCACAATTTAAACCTAAAATATTTTAGTTAAGCCTTTAGAGACACAACTCTCAAGAGAAAGTAAAAAAAATAAATCAGTTAACAGAGGAAACAGATGTAGGCACGGAAAAGGGAAATTACAGCAATTATTATGACTTAGATTATGATGTGCAAAAAATTGTTAAAAGATGCAGAACAGTCTGCAAAGACTGAATTTCAGTCAGAATAAAGAGGGTTATTGAACAGGTTTCTTTCTATGTGTTGTAAGTACACTGAAACAGAACAATTTCTACCTATAGTGGTAGCCAATTAAAAGAAGGAAATGGTAGGATTTCTTACAGTGAAAAAGTCAGTCACTGGTCTGAAACCTCTCAAAAGGTTCTCAATGGGAAACTGCAGCGGGTTGACAGGAGACATGGGAGTGAAAAACAGTCTCAGTACCTTGTATCCAAGATCCTATTGATACTGTACAACATTTAGATAAATAAAGTAGAATAATCCCACATCTGTATGTTTTATATAATGGAGTAAGAGCTACTTAAATGACTGATGATTCAAAACAAGACTATAAATAGGAAACCATCTGGTGGCTACGTTTGGAAGCGTTTTCTCTATACAAAAATGTTTGCCTACCTTATTTAAAAAAAAAAAAAAAACAAACATATTTTTTTATTGGTATAATCTTTGCTTCATCTGCAGTTTTTAAGGGAGGTAATTACAGAATCGGAGAAGCCACCTTTACCGAGTGAGCACAATAGAGTGATGGAGTGACAAATAGAAATTACAGAAATAATACACACCCTGGGTGGTCTTTGAGAAAGAAAAAATAGTTGCTTATTGCTACTTTGTGTTTGGTGCTCACACAACTGCTACTGGAATACTATGTCCAGTTCTTAGTCCAGAAATGCAGCACAAAATACAACATGGGTTCAGAAAACAGGAACAGTTAAGGTTAAAAAACATGACTTAAAGTTAAATTTGAGAAGATGAGCCTACTAAGATAATTAAGCAGAAAGCTAAGACTGTAAGTAACTATTAAAGTGGAACAATTTCATAGAGCAGCGTTCTGTGGGGAGATGAAATAGTTATGTCCTGGTTTCAGCTGGGAGAGCTAATTCTCTTCCTAGCATCTGGTATAATGCTGTGGTTTGGATTTAGGATGAGAATAATGTTGATAACACGTTGATGTTTTAGTTGTTGCCAAACAGTGTTTACATTAAGTCAAGGACTTTTCAGTTTCTCATACTGCCCTGCCAGCAAGGAGGCTAGGGGTGCATAAGAAGCTGGAAGGGGACACAGCCAGGACAGCTGACCCAAACTGGCCAAAGGGATATTCTATATCATACATCATCATGCTCAGTATATAAACTAGGGGGAAAGCTTGCCAGGGACTGCTGCTGGGGAACTGGCTGGGCAGCAGTCAGCGGGTGGTGAGCAACCGCATTGTGCATCACTTGTTTTGTATATTCTTTTATCATTATTATTATTATCATTATTATTATTTTCCCTTCCTTTTCTGTCCTATTAAACTGTCTTTACCTCAACCCATGAATTTTACTTCCCCACCCCCCCACACA
>VYZM01003666.1:18984-43489 GCA_013398915.1 Dromas ardeola
ACACTATTCTCTACCCCATCCCCCTGGGGGCGGGAGGAGCGAGTGAATGGCTGTGTGGTGTTTAGCTGCCTGCCAGATTAAACCACAACAAAATACTAAGAATGGTATGAATGAAATATGAAAATGTATACATAAGTACAAGATGAAGTGATTTAGCCACAGAGCACCATAAGTGCAATTTCATTCAAACAAGGAGGGAAACAAACTGACCTGAAGATGTCAGTGAGAGGGAGTAAAAGACCAGAGCCACAAAATATCCAGACAACGAAAACAAGAGAACCGTGGAACGTGGGACTTTTACTTCAGACATATGAAGTGTGAGGAAGAAGTTCAAAACCAGAATCCAATTCTCTACTGTGTGATCGGTAAGTCTAAAATCAATTCATTATTGCTAATCAAGAACCACCCTCCAGCCTCCCGCAGCAATGAGGACTCAACGGCTGGCATCCCTTGATCTCTGTGCCATATACAAGAGATCCTGGTCTAATAACGTGTACACATTTCAGTGCTTGTGAGTGTGTGGATGTGACAGGAAATAAAAATTTATGAGAAAATTAGTATAAATCAAATCAACTAGCTCAGAGATTTCCAATAATATACTATATTTCAACAAAATACCAATACTGTTTCCAACACTTCAATTCAGCAGACAAAGGAATCCTTAGATCCAACAGCTACACAATGAAGCTGGATAAGACTCAATCAATAAGTTGCTAAAGGTTAACAGCTGTAGCAGTCAATGATTGGAACAAATTAAAAGATGTATTTAGTTCATAATTAGAACAGTTAAAAACAAAATTGAATGTTTTTTTTCTGAAATACATACAGTTAAACTAAACTAGAACACCTAAACAACAGTGTGTCTTTTGAGCTGGCATTAAATCAAAGCAACATTATTCAGGGTACTTGCCACATAGAGTTGTTTCCACATCGTTCCCCAGTCTCTTAAAGTCGATGTCATTTCTGTAATAACAGAATCTTCTGTTGGAATAACCATTTCAAATTGTCTGTAACATGCAGAAGAACACATGATATTACACAAGCTTTACAAATCCCATTATAGTTACCAATATAAAGACTTCCTCCTGCCAACAGTGATGTCTATCAACCTACATGGGTGCTTCTCCAGACCATGACACTTTTTGTTTGTACATTTCATTTAATCCCCATGGAAAAGTCTTGGATGAAAATAATTGAATCCCTGTGGAAAGTCTTGGTCTAGCGAAGTCAGGGTGATTTTTTTACTATGAGATAACCATGTCAAAAACTACTTTCATAGCAGGGTAATTCCCACAGTTTCCAAAGGGATCTTGCTACTTTTCTTAGACTCCAAACCGGTGATTTTTGCTGCTTTATTTTACATCTCTGTGTATAGAAATACGACAGAAAATGCCATTCCTTCAACTGAAAGAGGATGTAAAAAAATCAAAAGAAAACTAGTACAGTGTGAGTGAGTTCTTACCTATTTGATGCTGGCCAAGAAAAAGCTGGGTTGGCTTTGTCAACACCAAACTCTCCACCAACACCACCACTTTACATACCATCACCACCACTTCGTTCTCACACACAGTACATTTCAAAGGTTTGCATTCATGCCTCAATTACTTTTCTCATGATATCGTTTCCCTCTTATCAAGTTAACATAACAATGTGACAGCCCCTGGCCATGATGTGTTGTAGGGCACATGGCCTGAATAGCAAAGACAAACGAAAATGAAGGTAATAAAGATTGAACTCCCTGAAAATACTGTCATGGTGTCTGCTAACAAAAATTATTCCATCTTTAAGCTTTGTTTTATTGTGATGGTTTACAAAATTTTATTTCACTGAACCTTCAGTTTTATCTACAACCACTTTTAAAGGAGAGAGAATCCTAGCGCATCACAAACCACATGTGGCTTGAACTCCATAGCAAACAACAGACTGTTTTACAGTAATGTGGAGCCATTTTCACCCGTGGGAATAAGACTTTTTTTTTTTAAAATATGATTACAGTCTTCATGATTATTTTTGCTCCTCATGAAACACGGACCTTTGAGTTACTCACTCATGCTCCCAAAATAAAGGTCACCTACACCTGATGTTTAGGCCTCCATCTATTATCATGCGAAATGTCTTTACCTAAACAGGTTTCAACCTGTTATGTATCAGGTCTATTAATACATCTAAATAAATGATACAGTGTGAATGCTCTCAAATTAAGTAAAACTTTGGAAAAAAACTGTGTTGAACTAAGATCACTTAAAACCAAAAACATTTTAAAAGTGATACTGTCAAGTTAAGTATTATATCTACAAAAAATAAAAATAAATGTTTCTTTTAGTCAGAACATTTGAGTTCCTAAACAAAATTTTTAAACTAATTTTAACCAATTGTTCTGTTTGTTATTAACTCTTCTAAAAATTAAGAGAGATCAGTTGTAAAAAATAAATATTGGCTTTTCATCACCTGAAGAAACGAAGTAAAGGAAAAAACACCTCCATTCATTTACAGGTTTGGTGAAATCTTTTGCCATTGAACTGATACATTATTTTACCGTTTTTTTTGTAAAATGCCAGCTGTTTGCCATGGTACAGCTGCTGTCCTCAAAGAAAACAACTAACCTTAAACAGCAGGTTAATAGCCAGCTTCTGTGCAGAGTAACTTCTTCTAATTAAGGCAATGCCTTTTTCAAGCCAAACTTAACAACAGGAAGTGAAAACATGCAATTATTTTCTCTTTCATCTAGACAATACAGACTGATATTCCCCATTGTGCTCTGTGTCTTTTCAGAATATGTCACTCCAATTTTATGACCATGCAGAAGTATCAGGTTAGCTAAGGACAACCATTTCAAGTCCTGTGGCTGCAAGCTGAAGTTAAGATATTATAACATAATAAAATCACCACTTTACCTTATAAGCAAAAGATTTTTGGTACAAGTAAATGACCATGCACGTTTAAATATTTGAATCCAGAACATTTCACCTACCCTTTGTTCTTAACACATGCATTTTTCAAGTGAATGTAGTTGGATGGAAATATGCCCTGAAAAATAAAATAGTTTAGGTAAAAACAAAAAACCTCCCCTTACATGAGTTTGGAGTACCATTTAGTACTATTTAATAGGCAAATGTGTGCTGAATTAGAAGTTAATTATAATTATGGTTTCCATACATGGTTTACACATGGTTTACCATATTAAAATAATTACTAACAAACATGCACAAAAAAATAATGCAATATATATTCAGTATAGATCTAAAGGAAACTAAAATGCCATATTCAGTAGTTTTAATCCCTCCTTACTTCAGAAAATTAGGAGACAAACATGTGTCGAACATATAGACAATTGCTTGAGAGCTGACTAATCCTAGAGGTTTTATTAATCATTCCCATCTTGACAAGAAACGGACCAACTCTGAGGGGTAACATCTTACCAACAACATCTTAAAAATAGCATCTTCAGATAGGGATTCTCAAAATAAAGCAAAATAACTGAAGTTAACAGAGTTCAATAAAAATAAAGTTAATAAAGAAAGTCAAAATAAAGTTTTAGTTGGTGGCTACTATGCCCTGCAGTGCATGGGAAAGCTGCAGTAGATGCCTACCAAAGAGCCTCAGTGTCCTGACAGGAGTGGTCCCTTTCTAGTTATTTAACGGCTCTCCACTGTTCTTGTGAATGGACAGCACTGCTGCAGCAGTCATACTGCTCTTACAGCGCACTAACCTTCGTAAATCAGAACAATAAGCAAAATGAAGCAACTCGGCTTCAATCTACTGGCTGGGAACATAATACACTACAGCTCTTTACATAATGCAGTGAGGGAAAACACATATATGTTCTCCTTTATACACACAGATGCTTACAGCTTTCCTTTGTGATGATGGTGCCCCCTTTTCTTTTAACACAAGCAGACCTTTGACAAAAACACATCTACTATGTAGAGCCAACTGCCCTTGTGAATGCTGCTACTCCTCAGTAATGTAAAGTAGTCCAGGAGAGCATCTCCCAAGGACAGTAAGATGTACAGCCTTGCACTTGTAATGACATGCCAGAAAGCAGGATGGCTGCACATGCACGCTTACTGCAGACCAGCTGTCACAGGTAATTTCTTTGAGTGTCAAACCTGGCAGAATAACAAGGGAAGAATCTTGACAGAGCAATAGCAATAAGAAGCGGAGTTACAAGGTGCTCTTATTATTTTACTTTTGGAGAGACTCCCTTCAAAAATCTAATTCAGAAAACTGTTTGCATTCACACTACGAAAGCAGAAAATACATATCTCATTTCTTCACACATCAAGTCATGTTTAGAAAACCTATTCATAACTTCTGTCAACACGTTTGACAGACCACAAAGCAAGACTGACAGCAAGCATGTGGTGAGAATTGCAACAAAAGACACAGAAGATGCAATAACAAATCCCAACCGTTCATGTCTTATAAATCAAATTGCAATATATATCAATGAGGTTAAAGTAGTAAACATCAGATTAGACTCTGTGGCTAAATTTATTGTTCACATTGACCTTCCATACAAAGCAAAGGAAATTTATGTGAGCAGAGACTGCAGGCCTAGGCAGAAAAGGCCAATGACTTATGATATGAGCCCCTAGAAACTTTTGAAATTAATGCATATGTGCCCTATTTTGCAACTGAAGAGGCTTGGAAACGCAGGGAGAAAAAAAAAGACCGAAGCTTACAATGGAGGCTAAAGGAGCAACAAATGAGTTAAGATCTTTCTTCAATGGCTTTAATAAGACTAAAAACGTTAGTACTGTATTGAAAAAAAAAAAAAGGAAATCTTGAAATGGTTTCCCATATGAAAAAACAAAATCTTTACAGCCACAGAGGCTAGTCAGCAGGAGAGATTAAGAAAACAGAAAGACAAATAAGATAGGTAATGCTTAAACATATTCAACATGAACAAACGTTGAAATATGAATTTCATAATAGTTCGTGTATGAAAGCAGAAAAAATAAATAAATCAGTGAAGTCTGGTTTAGAGTGCTATCAGCTATACTACTATGGAAATCAAAGACTACACACAAAAGAAAAATGAAGTGAACCCTATATTTTACATGAAAATACATATCTTTTATTCAATTGATACAATGCTTGTGGCTCCTATAAACTGTCTCCACTGGCTGCTCTAAATTAATTCATCACGTCAAGAAATATAGGCACAGCCTAACCAACTTTTCAAATCGTATTTACAATTTGTATTCTCATTAGTCTTTTCCTTTCAACTTAGCTTAAAGCGATATCAATAATATACTTCACACTAATCTCTAGTTTTCTTTGAAGAATAAATATCATATACTTACATGGAGACTATAAACTTTCAAAAAGTAAACACACATTTTTGCCAAAGAATGCAAAACTGCAATTGACCTTTACCTTAACATTGGGGTTTTTTAAGGCAAATCCTCGGTACCATCCTGTGAAGAAAGAACATTTTACTTTTTAAAGCATGCAAATCATTTCCACCTGTAAAACAGATTTCATCTTTTCCTTTTGGACAGATATGACAATTACACAGTGCTGTCAGACTGCACTAATTTAAAAGACTTTCCATACAATGAAAGGTATTATGTTTAAACCAGATCACATTCAGATGACTTAATTCACACATTTGCGGGAATTACTCTTTAAACCTGTACCCCCAAATATTTCTAACAATGTAACACAGGTATATTTTACATTAGACACCACACCGCATAAAAGGGAAATGTTCACTGTAAATATTTACAAATAATTTTTGGACTTCATGTTCTAAATCTATCAACCACATTACTATACAAAATTCATAATACACCTGATTGAAAAGAACAGATCCTATCTCTTCCGGAAGAAAATTTCTTATGAGACTAACCGTATGTAATCCTGATATGAAACCAAAAAATACCTATGAATCCTAAATTATCAAAAAATCATGTGGACAGATAAGCCTTAGGTAATGTATTACAGAGGCAGATTATGGGAAAAAAAAAAGCAACTTTATTTCTCTTACACTAGTAACGGACATTTGCTAAAAACATGTTAACATTCTCTACCTCAGAACAGAGGGAGAAAAGAATGTTTATACTGTTTTAAGATTTAAACTTCTGACTTTGAATTCATTTGAAAGCGTCTTGATGGCAGCCAGGCTTCCATTGGAAATACCAAGAAAGCAGAAGAATCAAAATGAGAACTTCTTGCTGGTTTAACTGTTACAGTCTGCGAATGCCTATTAAACTGAGAGATTAAATAAAAAGAATGAACTGCAAATTAATTATTGTAGAGACTAGAGCTCATTGGAATTGTAAAAAAAATGAAGAGGCTAGAAAGCATTTTATTATTGACTTAAAAAATGTGTTAATTTAAGAAAATAAATTACTAGTAGAGGGGTTCAAATCAACAGTATACAATAGTTCATTATTACTGGAATTCCAGCCTGTGAACTCACCATCACATTTCTCTAATATCTGAACCGTGTCTCCAATCTCCAGTGATAGGCCATGTGGGACTGTCCCTCGAAAACCAGCTATTACTGAAAAAGATAGTAAATTCCAATTATTTATACCACTCAAAAAGAAATTATTATTCTTCTTGTTAACAAAAATAGCATATTAACAGGGGAAGTTAAGTGTTAGAATGAATAGGCTTACTGAAATTTAACAAGCTGTAGAAAGAAGCAGAGGTTAAGTCACTTTTATAAGCAGAAAATTTAAAATACAGGACTTGAGAAAAACCCAAAACACTTACAGACTTACTATACATGAATGGAAAGCTTGTGCTTGAGAACACTGTTAGCTAGCCTGTAACTACCCCGGCAGGACAGAAACTGTTCTATTGCAAATGCTCACACTAACAGATATCAGACCTCAGAAGTTTGCAAGCTGAAAGTGCCAATATTTTTGTTGCCATCTATACCATCCACACACCACAAAAGGAAAACCTTATTTCGCATTTGCTTAATGGATGCTATAGACTCAACACTCATACAGTCCCAAACATGAGGAAATGGTTAGGGGGTGGAGACCAGTAAAGCGTGCTCTTCACTAAAATTAGTTCAGTGCGCACACAGTCTCCCCTGCAGCCACCCTGAAGCCAGTGAAGCCCTGGTCATGAGCTCAGGCTGGGACAAGAGCTACAGAAATGGGCTTCCCTTGCTGGAGATAAAACACTTCTCAGAAATCAAATGTCCAGCAGAGCAGTGATGTTCCCAAATACTTACAATGGTCAAATTTTAAGTCTTATATTGTTAGTGCTAAAAAAAAATAGCCAGCTTTTTTTTTTTTCCACTCAGAACCAAAATATAATATTCAAAGCCATTCAGCCTGAAAGAGCTGGGGTTGTTCAGCCTGGAGAAGACAAGGTTCCAGGGAGACCTTATTGTGGCCTTCCAGTACTTAAAGGGGGCTACAGGAAAGATGGGGACAAACATTTTAGCAGGGCCTGCTGCGACAGGACAAGGGGTAATGGTTTTAAACTAAAAGAGGGAAGATTTAGACTAGATATGAGGAAGACATTTTTTACAGTATCAGTGGTGAAACACTGGAACAGGTTCCCCAGAGAGGTGGTGGAGGCCCCACCCGTGGAAGCATCCCTCCGAGCAACCTGATCTAGTTGAAGATGTCCCTGTTTATTGCAGGGGGGTTGGACTAGATGACCTTTTAAAGGTCCCTTCCAACCCAAACTATTCTATGATTCTATGAAAATGCTCACTCCTAAAAATGCTAAAAAATCCATTAGCATGCTAGACAGCAATTCAGTTATTCAACCCTATGCCTACTGTATTTGAAATTCTGAATTAAAATACTGCCTAATTCAGGCCATGAGACCAAGCAATAGTGATATCGATTCTCTGTATTGTAATATTCTTTTGGAGCTTAATTTTGAAGTTGAAGAGGAAAACAGCCTTCTACCAATATCAGCTGGGCATGATGCACAAAATTACTTAGTGGCTTAACAGCAGTCTTGCTGCTATCAAATATCTATCCGTCTAGATAGGAAAACCCAAATCTCACAGCAAAGTAAACAAACCACCAACTCAGAGGCGTAAGAACAAATCTTCACATTTAAAAGCCAAAAGAAACCCTATGGGTGCAGATATGCATACAAAGCAAGTACTCTTCCACCAAAGGACCTGCAAGATTTTGAGTCACGAAAAGAGATTTTAGTGCCTCTTGCCTGATGTCAGAGGTCTCCCCGCCCCAGGCAGAGAACACGCTCAAGCACAATATAACCTGCCATCCACTGCCTGTGCTTGTCACATTGTTTGTCAAAGGCAGCAGGAGAGATCAGCTGTCAGCAACCACGAAAACTGTAAATTCATTTGTGAATCTTTGCCATAAAGTTTCAGATTTTAAGAGTAAACCAATAGGATATGGTTTATACTACAGGATGGCATGTACAAAAATGTACGAAAAGTACATTTTTGCCAAATCTTTCTTCAGAATCTGAAGGCTTCAAAACTCATTGAATTCAATCATCACTTCAGTCATCTCAGTCATCACTCTGCGCAACCCACAGTCTTTATTTATCCCCTTGAAAAAAGCATGTGAGATTATGTGCCTGGTCAGTCCCTAGGAGTTTGCTGTAACATGTGACTAGTATTTGTAGCATTAAGCTCCCGCGCCCACCCCCCTCCTGCCCCCGCCAAGTCATGTGTATTGAATCAATCTCTATTCAGTTTGGTGCTCCTCCTACTTTCCAAGATATTTACACAGAAGTAAAATATCCTGCAATAAGCACACCAACCATGATCAAGTACACCATTTTTAAAGTGTGTCGGATGCAAGACAGCATTTTTACATTGAAAAAGTCCCTCTAAGAGTTGTAAAATGACAATTTTTCAATGAATTCTTATACAAAGATCTAAAAATGAAAACAGCTTATTAACAATAAAGAGATTAGAATAAAAATATCCCACCCCAAACATCAATATAGTGTGTATTTAAGTTCCTCTGTAGCATCAGAATGACAAATGTCATTCTAGTCAGCTTTCTAACTTACAAGAAACAAAAGTAAATCTTGAAGCCTGACAAAATACCACATACATACAGCCACCAAAAAAAAGTTAAAGAGCTAGCACACAAAACCAAACCAAACCCTTGTGTGTTACTACACTTCTGAGATGTCTTATTTTTAAACTCCATGCTATAGAGAGAATGACAGTAATTTTCTCCTTAAGAGCCAATATATCCTGTCACATTGTTATGATCCAACTTTGCTGTGACATTCAGTTTTTATTACTTAGTTACTAGATCTGTTAAAGATCTTTTTTAAGAGAAGTTTCAGAAAAAAACTTTTTAGGACAAAAAAAGACTGAAATCTGATACAGTGTAGAAAACAGCTAGAATTCGTTTTAGAGCACATACAGGGAAAAAAAAGATAATTGTACCTTGAAATATCTTCTAGAAGGATGGCCTGCAGAGTACCAGAAAAAGAAAGAAAGAAATGAGGGCATCACCTGTACCACTGAGCCAGCACATTCACCTGATCGACTTGCAAAACTCTGGCTGGATTCTTGCAGAGGTCTTGAAGTGAGGTCAGGCTCAAAACAGACAGCCCGTGGTCTTCAGCAATGCCACTCAAAACACAAGAAAGTGCACTGCAGAGCAGCAGAGAATTTAATGTAAAGCACAGGAATCCACAGATAAACTTATCACACAAATGTTTACTCAGCTAATTTTCTACTAATCAAGTCATGTTACAGATTTGGGACTGAGACAGTAGGTGGCTATTCATGTCATTTTAGTTTATCTGTGGGGTATAAACATAAGTAGACTACAGGCAGGATAACAACGAAGTTGTGGAAGGAGGTAGTTACAGTTCCACCAGAAAAGATCCCAGGGTTCAAGCGAGCTAAGACACAGGGTTCTTAACCAAGCCATGATACAAATTTGATGTACTGAACCCTCTTGCCCTTTCTTCCAATGACCATATTGTTCTCTAACACTTTGCAGATGCTCCTTAATTCTTTCTCCTACCAGCAGTAAATATATAATTAATCACTCTGTGGTGACTGTGGTTTAAGGTGTTCTTAACCTAACTCTAGAGCAGTACACACCTATCATACCCACAGAACTGGACTTTTTATATATACAGCATTCACCGGGGCACGTGCATCAAATATGCACCATTTTCATTGGTGTGATTATCACTTTCTCTCACTTCCATTGCAACTGGACAGCAGAGACCTTAGAAAAGGAGGCCGGACAGGAACAGAGAAATCCACTCTGAATACAGCTCACCTACCAATATCTGCAGTCTTTGCAGATGTGATGTCCACATGCATATCCCCAGGAAGCTAAGTATCAAAAGCACTTACATCTAGATACATTTTTTCGTCACTGTAGCACCTGAAGGTCATATAAATGTCTTGTTTGTGTTTCAAGCACAGGCATAGTGGTTGATGCCCTCTTCAATGACCTCTCAGCCACAGGAGAAATGTGGAACTCCACAATAAAAGTTTGTAGGAGGATATATTCTCAAAAGTGGTTTAGAAACTGAGTTCAAATACAGCAGCTGGCTGGCATTATTAAATATTTTCTTGCTGCCAAAGGGCATTCGGAGGATAAGAAAGCAAGACAACAACACAGGACAAAAAAACCCAATCCATACAGAAGGTGAAATCGTATGGTGAGAACTAGAGTGACATGCAATATCAAAGCAGCTTTGGGTTTAATGCAACCTTAAAATTTCTAGGGGGTATCACAGATGCAGTGAATCCCAAGCTATGATACAACCCATTTCCGTGAGAACTATGGAGAGATAATCAGAAAGAGAAAACTGGTTATCTCATATGGGTTCACGTTACCTGTCTGTGATTAACTGCTAAAATTAATCAAAAGTGTTAGTATTTTCTTAATATTCTTCTTCTATATTTCAATAGAACAGAGTCAGTTCAATCAAGAATGTGACATAAAACCTTACAAGGCATCTTTTCTACGTGTTTCACAAAATTTTTCACTACAAGGACCTGTGTGAGTAATTGCAAAGAGGTTTCCAATCCTTAACTTCATATCAGACCACCACTGCAATTAGGAAAAAGAAGAGAGGGAAAAATCTGACAGAGCTGTTGCATTCAGCTTCTCAAATGAAATTTCATCTTTCTACTATTACCTAAATCACTGCCTGTCTGTGCTCACTGTTGGACAGTTTTACACGTGCAAGTGCCTGGCCTATAAAATGATCAATCCACGAACAAGGTCTTAATTAAAGCCTAAACTAAGGGTTTTGGTACAGGAACACACCTTCTGCTCATCTGCAGCACAGACAGCATTGCTGTTCTAAAAAATACTACAGGATTCTTTTTCTACTTGCAACTAATGCATTCAAATCTTACATGTCACGTCTTACATCTTACATGTGTTACAAAGATGCATTTGAGGCTCACCAAGAGAGTGCTGGATTTCATGGCTGGTTTGACTTTTTGTTTAGAAGATGAAACTGTCTCCTCACAAAGGGTGTAATGTGAAATGGTGCTCAAGATGCTCCCCCCATCAAGTTAAAATGAAGCTCAACATTACAAAGGGAGACATGGACTACACCGCAGCTCCTGTCTGGGCAGCAGGACGTTCACCCTCACATATAAAGGAATCAATAGCAGTAGGGGCAACATCTACAGCAACTACCAATACCTCAAAAAAGACCATTTGTACTCAGAGCAGACTCAGGTTTCACATAATAAAAAACAGTCCTTCAACTGAAGAAAGAGGGGGGAGAAAGGATGGGGGTTAGAAAAATTTAAATTACTTTAATAATGACTTTAGTAATTACTTGTCCATATTGTGCATGCTAAATGCTGGAGTAAAAAATAGGACTCCAGTTCAATGCTCTAAGTCACAATGCCCCAGCTATCAGAGACAGAACCACACAGAATGTAGTAAAACCACACTGGAAAATAACAGATTTGGAGGGTGGGAACGCTGTGTCAGAGGGACTGATTTTGACAGGGAGCAAGATGCTCTGATAGAAAAGGAATCGATTAGCTGGTAACAGGGGTGGGTGGCCCACTTCAAAGTTTTGCTCGGGGTTAAATTCTTAGAATTTTTATGCCTGAAATAACTGGAGAACTGGAGAACATAAGAACTAATGAGGCAGACACCATTGCTCCTTTCCTCCTAATATATGACCAGAAGCTATTATTGATTCCAGATATTATCTACTATAATTGAAATCAGGTCCTCTTGGTGGCAAAAGCAATTTTTGAAGTTTTTATTCCAGACTTGAAGTGCCATTCTTTCACCAGATTAAGAGTTTCAGGTACACCCATCTCAAGGGGTTTCTTTTCTATTCAACAGTTGATATAAATAATCAGAAAAGCTGTAATAAATGAAATTGGGGAGCTTCTAATGTTAAAAAGACAGCTTTGAGTTTAGTTAGAATAATAATTTACTGTTGCATATTTTCTTTGTGATGGAAAATTGAGCTTGTTTTTATGCAGTTTTTTAGCTGATGAGTAATGATGTATATATATTACCTTTGAGGAAGACTCTGATTCAGTGGTCTTTATTGCAGAAATGTAAAAAACTCTGCTTTGATATGTACTTATGAATAGTAAATACAACAGACATCTGGCACTGTAAGCAGCTGCAGAAAATGCAACACTAGAGAGAGCACATTAGGACAGCCACTACAAAAAAATATTCACCATCAGACCAACAGCTCTACCCAGGATACTGTTTGCAACCTCATTTCTGAAGGTACTGACCACTGGCAAGCAATGCAAGTATCCAGTGGTACAGCGCTCAGTATTTTGTGGCACAGGGATGTCCTGAGCCAGACATGGTATTTCTGTGTTAAATAATCATTAATGGACTTTTCTTTTACGACTTTGCCTAACCAGGCTTTACATGCATCATAATGTCAGTGTCCACAAACTTGCAGTAAGCTTTCCAATTTAAATACGCTTCATGGAAAAAAAGTCTTCCATTCGTTTTACAGTGCCACTTAAAACTTCATTTCATGTCCCCTTGTTCTTCTGGAAAGGTTTGAATAAGCAATCTCTTGTCACCTTCTCTGCACCTTAGCTGTACCTTTTCCACGATGAAGCTTTTTCTCCTCAAAAGAAGATGAAGAACCTTTTCAGATTTCTAAATAGGCAGAATTTTTAGAAGCGTAAACACACACCGGCATACAACTTTGCTAATGCAGAACGGCCAAAGCTTACTGTACAAGGCCACCATGTGCACTGAGCTTTGCCTAGATATGAATTGATCTGGATGGAGTGGCATGATAGCATAGCTACTTGCTCATGCTTCTAATACACAAGTTAATTCGGGCATTTGTTCAGTAATGCATTGTGCTGCCTACAGATACCCTAGGAGGCTTGCTGCAAACCAAAAACAAGCTAATGAAGACAGCTAATGACAGGCTGAGAGAGTTGGGGTTGTTCAGCCTGGAGAAGAGAAGGCTCCAGGGAGACCTTATAGCAGCCTTCCAGTACCTGAAGGGGGCCTACAGGAAAGCTGGGGAGGGGCTGCTTGTAAAGGCATGTAGGGATAGGACGAGGGGCAACAGTTTAAAACTAGAGCAGGGTAGGTTTAGATTAGACATTAGGATGAAGTTCTTTACAATGAAGGTGGTGAGACACTGGAACAGGTTGCCCAGAGAGGTGGTGGAGGCCCCATCCCTGGAGACATTCAAGGCCAGGCTTGATGAGGCTCTGAGCAACCTGATCTAGTTGAAGATGTCCCTGCTTACTGCAGGGGGGTTGGACTAGATGACCTTTAAAGGTCCCTTCCAACCCAACACATTCTATGATTCTATGACAATGAAGACAGAGACAGAAAAGTAGGGGAGAGGGGGATCAATCTAATCTCCTTTCAATAAACACAATATATATGAATGTTAGTTTCAATAACAGAAGTGATCCTTAAATCTCTTGCAGTTTACTGAGGATAAACACTCTCAAATTTATATTGAAATGAAAGAATGTGAGTTCTTTTGCCTGTATATGTATGCATGCGTACACCGCAATTAAAAGGATCAAATGCATAGCTCAGATGATGACAGTTCAGGACTCCTGAGCCACGTGTGGCTTTTAAACATCTCAACTGCTGCTCACATGCAGCAGTGAATTGCTCTTAAGAGATGAATGCTCGTGTGGAATTTTCCTAATAAGAACATTTATTGAACAGCTATTCATGAAAATACCTCAAGGCACTTCAAAAATCATAAAAAAATTTTGTGTCAATGCCCAAACTTTGAGAATACTATATGAAGTAGAATACTTATATACAACTGTTCTTCAGTTGTGTGAAAAACAAAACAAAACCATCTGGAATTCCTACTGCTAATAGCACCAGCTACCTATACAGATAAGGCAAATGCCGAAAGTCTGAAATACACAAAGGACACAGAGCTGCAGCAGAATGTATTCCCTCCTGTGCTGGTCTCAACGTTTGAATTCAGCAAGGTAATTGCTTTCAAATCCCCGATGACAATGCTGCCAAAAACCATAGGGCTATTCTAACATAGATAATCAGTTTAGTGTGACTGTCTGAACATTTGTCAAGCTCTCCTCATCCTGCATCTCAGCTACAGGCAGGAACCTTAGCATCTCTTTGATAGCTTGATTGCAAATAGCTAGCTAAGCCCTCTATATTTCTTGAACTCCTGCTGCATCTTGTTATGTCTACATCTTGTTCCTGCTAAAAGCAACTTCCTGATTTGCATTAGATCTGGAACAAGGAATTTAAAAGTAAAAATAAAATAAAACAAACAGGTCTTTACAAGTCTAGAAAATCTAGTACACCTTAGAGTCTACGAATAGATGATACAGCTCCTCCCTATGAATTTGATCAGGAGTCTCCTTCTCTACAGAGCACGAATGTCAATGTAAAACCTGTCAGAGGCATCATGGCAGAAGGCGAGGTGGACTCAGTACAATCAGGTATAGATTTCATGCATTCAATCAAAATATAATAAAGGAAGTCATCTACATCCAGTTCAACCAACTGGTCTCACAACTCTCTAATGGAGAGCTACAGATGCAGTATCAATGCGCTAAGACTGCCATCTTGAACAATAAATGTGGATTAAGCGTCATGTTCCTTCATTACTTGGAAACAGCAATAGCTTAAAAATCCAGCAAGTAGAAAGGAGTAAGTAGAAAAATGTAGATTATGTTAAGATGACATTATCTATGAGAACAACCTTCTTTAGTTAAAAATAACTACGTTATTCACTATGACTTTTATTAAGACTAAGTATTTCCAGAGTTCTAAGCATTTTCAAACTTTGTTAAGTAATTGCCTTAATTTTTAACAGCATGATGAAGGAAAAGGGTTATTGCTATTTAACTTTAACTTGAAAAAAATCTTCAGATTTCGTTCACAGCATTTGGGGAACCAAAGTTTCTGATTAAAATAAAATAAACCACCAGGGTTTTTTGTAACTTCCTGTAAGTGTCAGGTATGGTAAAAAAAAGAGGTTAACGTATTCACCGCAGAAGTGCATTATCTGAGGTCCATTAAAGCCAGCAAAGCCCTGTGACTGCAGATATCAGGGTATCATGACAAGTCTCCAGTGCATTTTGGACCTCATTAAAGCATGAGCTAGTGCTCACCAAAACCTCCAGAAAGTTAAACTTAAGAGATGCAAAGTTCTATATGATTTTGAATCCAGATTCATGGTGATACTTTTGTATGTGCCAGAAGGTTTGGTGGCTACCTGTCATATCCCAGCAGAAACTGAACAGGAAAACTTGATGTCTCACGTAATTATAGACAGAGGAGATATCTCCCAGAAAACACTTAACTGTTTTCAGAATAACAAGAAGCTTTTAAAGTAAGCTTGAATAGAGGAGTACATCCTTACAATTTAATGCTGACTTAGTGCGAGAACACTGGGTATGGTCCAAACTCTAATGACCACACATTTCCCCATTCTCCTCTTTCCTCCCCAAAAGCATTGTAACACAATATGCTGCTCCTAACTTGGAGGCTAAAATTTCATAGCCTATAAACAAACTGCAAGTAGGACCGTGCAAACCCAAGCTCAGAAGAGCTGTAGTCTTGTGAACTGTAAAAAAAATCAAGACCGCTGTGCAAGCTGCATCATTACTTTTCACCAACTACCTGAGCCACCCAAGGGGAACACAGTTATACAACAACAGTACAGTAGCTGAGAAACTCCATGTGTTTGGTATCAAAAAGTTTGGCAAATGAGACTGGTTTCCCCTTAATATTTTACTGTTCACTCCCATTCAAGTAATAAATAGCATTCAAGTAAGCCAAGAAAAGCAGAGCACAAGTTTCCCTCACTAATACAAAAGAGAAAGCACCTATCTTCTACAGTAACATTTTTCTAAAAGACAGGTCCATCAAATGACCTTATAGAGGAAACAATATCCAGTTTTCTTTTATTTCCTTTGGAAGCGCAGGGTTAAACTCTGTACTTGACCTGCCATCTGTGGAAGACAATAAAAAGCATCACTGGAAAACCAGTGGAACTCAAACACACAAACACAAAAATACAATAAAAAATAATGAAATCAACACACCCTGCAATTTTCAATGCCATTGCTTTTCAGCTTGTCTGGTATCATTATATTTCAGATGAGTTTTAGCCTCCTGGTAATCTGTATTTCTCTGACATTCCACCATTTCATTATAAATTTAAGGATTTTCATTTTACCACTAAGAGTTCTGTTTATTTTGACTCTAACCTATGAGCCTTAACCACATTGCTACTTGCAATGCATATTTATTAAATGTCAATTTTTTGCCGCCCATCAAAAATTATTGGACTACAGTTTAAATAATGAGTAATCATTTCTTCAGTAATGAAGCA
Organism: Dromas ardeola; assembly: GCA_013398915.1. NCBI lineage: Eukaryota > Metazoa > Chordata > Aves > Charadriiformes > Dromadidae > Dromas > Dromas ardeola. The sequence continues at coordinate 35,755 of VYZM01003666.1, forward strand.
AAAACCCTACCAACTCATGCAATAAGCAAATTGTGCAATTTAGCTAACATTAAAAATAAACTGTAATTGTGAGCTTCTGTGGCCTGTCCTACAGGTCAGCCAATTCTACGTAGATATGAACTTGGTATCAGAAAACCTCTTGAAAGACAGGACACTTAGGCAAAGTGTGGAATTATGTGCAACTACGGAAGACAACGATGACAAATCACTTCCAATTTCCCTGGAACATGTTTTTTATCTTAAATGAGGCAGAACTTTCTTCATCTAGTGTAACTGAGAGGCACTTCAAATATACTGGAATAAAGCTATCAGCACTTAGTAAAGCAAAACTACTTTCTCCTGTGAAAATCCTCAGAGACTGCTGAACACAAGTTTACATGTCCCACTCTGGCTTTAAGCTGGTTTATTAGGTTTAATGGTTGGAAATAACCACTGCACTTTTCAGCCTGATTTCAATAGTTGAGCCAGCAGAATTCAGAGTATTTAGCCCCGCAGAGTTCCATCACTAATCCACAATCTTTGTAAAGTTAAAACTTCAGGGATATTTAACATAATCCCACAAGTATTTTGAAATGTATGACCAAACAGAAATGTAACAAGTGCATACGCTTATTTTCCTAATCAAAGCTCTGAAAAATAAACACAATTACCTGGATGTATACTTTTAACGGTATATCTGTGGTGTTACAGTGCACTGTCAGAAGTGCAAGTGTAAGATCCTCTTGAAAAATCAGAACCTTCACATTCTGCTCATGCTTGCTTAGGAACTGTGCCTGTTACTCCAAAATCAAGGGTGAAGGGAGTTTAGGTTCAGTTGGCGACTGCTTATAAGAGCACACAAGAGCATGAGAAAAATATATCCAAAAAGTATATGCAACCAATTAGGATAATGAATTTTGCTGACAAGGGGGCCATTGTTCTGTTTGATGTAATGGGGGGAAGGAAGTGTATCAGAAAACTGCCCTCTTTAAATGTTTGTATTACGATTCATTGCTGCATCTGAACATTTATCTTTTTATGTATGAGTTTATCTATTTGTGTAAGAGACAAGACAATTTTTTTTTGTTTTAACGCATGGAGAGAGTCCCTAAAAATAACTGCCATTGTAACAGTTCTGTCCTTACCCCTTCCTCTAGATTTAGCACAGAAGCCTAGGAATACATTTGGGAGAACACAGGTCCAGGAAAGCATGGAAAACAGTGGTGCATTTCTAAGAAATGAGAGAAATTAGTACTGGGAGACACACGTCGTCATCCTACACCATGAAATACTTCCTGAGTGAAACTAATCAAGGTCTTGACAAGCAGCTGGGCAGTCCCAGGCAAACCAGACACAGGTATTTGTTTTCTTTTAGTGTTAAGGAGTTTTCCCATCCTTCTCCAGATCAAAGAACTTACAGGACTCTTTCCTGAAACTCTTAAAAAAAACACAAGAAGAAAAAACCCCATATTGTAAGTAAGAAACATGAGCAGAGATGGGTAAAAAGACTTGTGTCTGCCAGCAAGTTAGGAACAAAGCTGAAATAAGCTAACTCAAATCAAGGAGATTTGCAATCTATCCGCTTGGCCACTGTCCACATCATTAAGCCACATTATGTACTTGTTTTGCACTGAACCGAGGTACAAAACTCACAGATCTAAAGGAAAAAAAGCTGCCAAACTTCACTTGAAAGTGAAGGGCATGGATGATGCAGGGAATGAAGGGAAAGGGAAGTCAAGGCAAAACCAGCAGCAAAGCAGAGCAGAGCCTCCTCCCAGGATGCTGCTGCTCTGGAAGGAGCCGCTCCCAGGGAGGGACAGCAACTCCCAGGGCCACAGGGCCACAATTCATCAAGAGGCCCATCACACCATATCACACACAGATGATATAATTATAACACTAAGTTAAAATCATTCATTTTCTTAATTTTTTTTCCTCTATAATTAATAGCCTCCTGGGGATACAGATAGAATAACAGAGGCCTCATGGGATTATCCATCATCTGCAGTAAGGAGAGGACAAAGTTGTATTTTCCTTCCATACTTGAAAAGCCCTTCTGAAACAAGAATTTGGAACTCGAGCAGAAGACCCCTTGCAAAAAGAGATTCTAGAAATAAGTAAATTTTATGCAAATGAGCATTTACTAAGTGATAAACTATGGTGATCATACCTTTCGTTGTTATGCAGATGGTTAAACAAATTATTTGGTCAGGTAGAGGAGTATGAATGGATTTTTTCCGTTGCACAGCCATTACAAATTTTATTTTTAACATCTGCCTTCAGCTATTAGTTCCAAATTTATTGGGCTTTTTGTTTTTTATTGGAACATCCTTAGAAAGGGCATAGGAATTAAGAAACTAATTGGCAGAAATAAATCACTCAGACCTTACTATTGTCGATTTTAAAAACCAAAACAATAATTACATATGCTACTGTACCATAAAGTATCTTGTCAGTATCCTGCAGTTAATGCAAAAAAAATTGCACTGTCCACAAAGAAAGTAAAGACAAATTGTTGCAAATTACCCTGGGAATTCCTTATATGAGGTTTTCCTCTCTACTATGAATGCTAACATCTCAGAGAGCAATCTATTCCTCAAATAAATGTTGATAAAAACCATTTACCACAATTAAATACCCAGTTTTCTTCTTTCAGAGACCAAGTTGCAGCTGTAGGTGCTTCAGGAAGAAAGCAGTATTGCCCAACAGCAATGATGGTGGTTTAGGAATTCACTAGGCAAAAAAACAAGTGAAGAAACCACGGTTTCCACCAGTCTAGCCTAAGAAAAAAATTCTTTCAGAGTCTAGCAGTAACGTTACTCATAGAAGCAGGAACAAGACACACCAAGCAGATAAGTCAGAGTTTTTATATGCATCAAGAGGACCACCTGTAGCTTATCCTACGCTCTATCTCAAAGGTCACTGCAGATAACAGCTGTAGCTGCCACCATGACAATAAACAAGAAAACAAAAACCCTACAGTTAAGGTATAAGCAAAACTCTGCTTAAACAAAGTTGGCTTATGGCAAGTGGCACATGAAAAACAATTCATAGTATGTTCAAAGCTCCAAAGCGTATATAAAACCAATTGCTGCAGTATTCAGAAGTTCTGCCACTACTAAATGCCATGGTGAAGCCCCCGCTTCCACTAAATTCTCTTCCGCATTTTTGGAATAAATGGAACAAAAAGGAAGGCTCATCAGAGGCGTGCATCATCTTCCACTACAATGAAGAACGGAGCTTGGAAAAGACATCTGACAAGATATTACAGAGGTATGCAAATCAGAAGCTACATGGGAAATGAACATGGAATTATTGCCCCTTTCTCCTCAAAGCATAACAACTGCAAGGAATGAATGGTCTGGCAGCAGGTTTGAAATTAATCAAATAATATTTTCACAAAGGCACAATGAAGTTAAGGAACATCATTGCCACAGAATGCTGTGAAGGTCAAAACCAGAAGTTTTTAAAAGGGGTTACAGATATAGGAGGGCTTAAGTACAACAATCCTAATGCACCCTTTAGCTTTGGAAGTGTCTAAAAACAATGGTTAAATCTACTTTCCTCATTTCTTACACGCTTTCCCAATAGAGGATTAATGGACAGGTAAGAGACACCTGTGGCTTGATCCAGCTTGGCAGTTGTTCAGTTCCTATACTCCACCATGCAGTTTCTGGTATCAGCTTCAGTTTAAGTAGCAATATACAGGTGTTGAAAATCAGTAAATGAGATGATCAGTAGACTGCAAGGATGTTTTTAAAATTGAGTGAAACAAGCCCTTAGGACTGATAAGATCAACATCATGCAGCATGTCTAATATATGGAGATTTCTTCTTTTTAAATGAAAGATACTGAGAAGTATCAGCTGCTGAGAGCCAAGGCAAATGCTGAATCTGAAGATGGCTAAGCACAAACATACTTTAAAAACAACAGTAACTTTTCTTAGATTTATCTGGCTTTAAAACAACTGTATGACTTCTGCATTATTCCCCTTTCCTCTCTCAAAAAATCATTTGCCTGAGACCTCCAAATTTAAGTAGTTGAGATATCAACTCAAATTTAGAATCACTGGGAGCACATGAATAAATACTGTTTTGGATTTGATTCAGCAGCAGGTCTTGATACAAATTATAATCCTGCATGCTAATTAAAACTATTACAGGTGTGTAAACGATCAGTAACACACTTAGCCTGTAATGCGTTTATTCTTCCTAACAAAGAATTGGTGAGACCAAATCAGAGAAAAATGACATTTTATGGAGTAGGAATGTATTTGCAACCCAATACACAGTTAAACTTAGGGAGGAAGACAAAAGTAAGAGGCATAGCAAGGCTGCAACATTGCTTCTAACTTTCTTAAACAATTTAAATATAGTCCACTCAACTCACTTATAAAAAATATGCAGTTTATTAACTCTAAAATTACCATCCTAATTAAAAGGAATCGCTTTTCCACTTCACTAGGATTATCTGAAAGGTCGGCCAACAATCAACTGCTGGGCTCACTCTGAAATTCTTTAGTTCCAACCAGCAGTAATGTTAATGGCTATGATAATTACACTCATTGGTTGTTTGGCTACTTGTTGTGCCAGAAAGAGATACCATTATGTGACCAACATAATCCTACCTAATCCTTGAAGTCTTGCATATAAACCCCTCAAGTGTCACAGAAAGGAAATTACATATGAGAGAAATCAGTGAAGTAGTGCGCTGTGACTTTTCATACTTGTTTTCTAAAACGTACGGAAATTAGACAATTTTATGCTTTTGTTCTCCAAAAGAACTCGAGGTGTCATGTGAGCCAAAACAGAATATTCTTGTTCAAGTATATCCTGTGGAATTTGCAGCCTTTATATTTCATCTGGATTAGACACGAGAAGAGACAAACTATGAATTTTATGTGGAAATATCCCTACCAACACAAAAATTTAGTGTGCTGATTATAAAATTACATTTGTTTATTTTCATCTGCTCTACCGTTTCTACTTTGCTGTTTCAATTCCTTCCCCTCCTTTTTTTCTTTTTAAGGACTGAAATAACCACCAACATTGGCACATAGCAAGAAACAGTCAGTAAAAGGAGCGATCAAACAGTGATGGGTGAATTAAAAGTTAAACTGAAGAGATCCTTAGTTTGAAGAGATCCTTAGAAGGGGCCTGATGGGAAGTGTGGACATTGGTTTCCATAACACCAAAATACTAAACCGATTAATGAAATTATTGTAATGTAGGGCAAGTGCATGCCAAATCAAGACTAAAATATCATCTTAATGATTCAACCTTGCAACTTGCTTCGCCCAAGTAGGCTTTTGAGCTATGAACGTACTCCATCAGGACTAGAGATTTACATAAAATATTCAGGGTTGACCTGGTTTCATCAACATTAGCCCTATTTAAAACTTGTACGGCTAGGAATGGGAAGCAGAATTAGGTGACAGGACAACGGTGTTCTGGCTTTTATGTTTTAGAAAAGTTTTTTTTTCCTTTAATAATTCCTAAGGTCCATTTGATTTATTCCAAAATTAATGAAAAAAGGAAAGGTCTGTGGTTTTAGCAACACAAAAGCTAACAAAAGTATGGTAGAGCAAAAACTGGGCCAATTCAGATGTGTGTATTTTATCTCATCCCCCCTGAATTTAGGGTAGTAGTGAATGAGAAAGACGCTTTCCAGTTTTGACTCCTCTCATTAAAAGAAACACAATACCTTTCCATCTTTGGAAGTGTATCTTCTGCAATTTAGAATTGCATACTTAATTCCAATTTTTTTCAACTATAAAATTATTAATGCACCGGAGCTGGTAATTTATGCTTTTCAAAACTATGGATTATTCATAAATTACAACACGGGGCCCACACAGAATTACCTATGCTGATTCCTAGTGAAGTAGCTTGAAGTGGCACAAGTGGCAGAATAGCCACTAATATACCCATTTCTCAGCAGACCAATTAACTCATGCCTACTCACCATAAAAATGTATCTAATCTTAATTTCGGTACTCAAGAGAGGTCTTTCAGAGTCAATTTGGTATCTCTGCAAGACACTACATTCTGCCATAAAGCCATGAATATCCAAGTGTCAGATTGGCTATGGTTCACGTATATGGCTTTCGTTTTTCTCATATTTCTAGCATAACCAAGATGGGAAAAGCAAAGACACTACCAGGCTTTGTCATAGCTCTGGTGACAAAAACAATACTCTGGCAATGACTTACAAAATTTTGGCACAAAACAAATGTTTCCAGTTGGGTTTGCCCTGGAATTCATAACGTAAAGCTGACTGACAGAACGGATGGTGTGAACCTGTAGCTGCAATATTTTGCCTGATATAACTTAGAAATTCAAAACCACCAAAACAAGACAGCATTCTCTTAAATAATAAAAAAAAAAAAAAACCACAAAAACAAACAAACCCAAAACCAAACAAACAAGACAAAAAAAGCCCTCAACAACAATCCACAATCAAAAAAACCCCCAACAAATAAAGAAAAAACAAGAACCAGTAGAGGAAACTGAATCAAGGACTTAATCAAAGGCTTACAATGGGAAACTGTGTATTATTCCCAGAAAGACAAAAGTGGTAATGTAAACATACGTGCTAAAACTACTGTAGCCTGCAACATAGAATTCACTGGAATTCTTAATCTCATCATAAGACTCTAAAGTAGGTCACAGCAAGCTTAACAAAATTTGACAGAAAGCAAAGACTAAGGGGTAATGGTATGCAAATCACCTTCCTTGCAAAGTTGATACTTGGTTCCCCACCCCCCCATATTTTTGATCAACCCTCAACTAACTACAAAAGGATCCATTGCCTCTGCAAACAGAGGAATATTTATGTATGTACCTTTAAAAACTAGCATTAATAACAAACCGTGTGCTTTTAGACCACTTCTAATTGATCTGGAATTCTTTCAGTACTTTTTTTTTTCTTAAGTAGTGATTTACAGCTGCTCAGTACTATCTTAAATGCTATGATTAAAAGGTATTAAAGAGATTGAATACACTATATAGAAATCTTAGGTCAAAATATACATATATTTATAACATTTTTTTAATAAAAAAATATTCTCAGAACTCAGGCTTAATGGAGAATTTAACCTAACTTTTGCACAGAAGTATTTTAGAACAAATTTCAATTAAATTATGTACTTGTGCAAGGTAAAACGGAAAATACCAGTTATTCCTTTGTAAGTAAAATTTATATAACCACGTTTATCTTAATGTTCAGCCCATCCTGAGAATTATTTTTATTGGTAAAACAGAGAAAAAATGACCCAAGAATGAAAAAAGACTGCAAAGTTTCTGGCTTCCTTACATCACAAACTGTAAGTGTGACTTTCAGTACTTAATAAGCTTAACACTTAGTAAACTAAATAATTAAGTGAAATTTGTCTCTTCCCTATATTCAATGAGTTAACTTGGACATTTAGAATATTAGAACTTCAAAACAGTTTTGTTTTGTCCAAGGGAAGGCCAACACTTGAAAATAAAATTCTTAATTTAACTCTTGTAAGTGGCTCCCAAACCACATTCTTAAATCTGAAAGGTACATTCTGATAGACAGTTACTGTATCTAGAGATTTTGTTTCCAGCTCAACGTTTCAGATTTCACCCTGGGAACAGAGCATTGCACTCATGATATCATCAGTTAGAAGTGAGATGCTACTGCACCAACACTGCACTCAAGATAGCATGTTAATCTTATTCTAGATTATTATACCCAGGAAATAATCTAGCTAACTCTTGTCAAGCAGTTC
>VYZM01003666.1:52777-109967 GCA_013398915.1 Dromas ardeola
AAAAAAAAAAAAAAAAATCTTGCTTTCTCTTCTACCCAAATTACTCCTCCGTGAAAAATTCTAGGTCTGCATTTTAAGTGAACAATAGTTAGAAATAAAAGCCATTAGTGAATTCCTCTACCAATGCAAAACTACATCTTGCAGTACACAACAGTGTTTTATTCAGCCTAGTTAAAGTACCAGTCAATAGCACTTTCCAGGGATGATTGATCGCATATATCCCACTGGAAAGAGCTGTGCTGTTTAGTCCAAATATTCTGTATTTAATTTCTACCCACCAGTGGCAGAGAAAAACTCTCATTAGAGAGTTTTGTTCTTTGTAGCACCTTAGATGTTTCTTCTTGCTTCATGCTGCCAGCTGTCTTCCAGTGACCTCCACAATCCCCCAAGTGAAATTCTCTGTCTCCAGTTTTTTTCCTCCCAGGCAACGTATCTTGAGAGGGGGCTAATAAAAGCTGCAGAGCTCATGCAGCACTTTCCACTACAGCAGCTCTATCCAATATTGATTTGATACAGGGCATCCAAAACAAGAGATGATTCTAGAGGCCATCATTTCACTAGACTTGAGGGTGTTGGAAAGGCTGGTAATGCTAGTTACAAGCAATTAATAGGGAGACAAATAGGATGAGAAACTGAAATAACAAATAGCTCAGGAGCCCTCATAAACAAGAAAGAAACTATGTAACAAAATAAAATAAGGTTTACAGAGAGAGTTCATAACAAAACTTGAAAAGGTTTGCGTAAATACATTCCAGCTAACTCCTACTTAAACCTTCTCCATATCTTCAACTCCAAGGCTTTCATTACTTCCCCATCAAAACTTATGTGGCTGTGCTGAGTTTTCACCAGACTGTTCTTCACCATATTTCAAAGATACCTGTGAACCCACAAGCTCCAGACCTGTAGCAGACTCTGCCTTCAATCCATGTGACAAGGAAGGTGAGCCTCCATTTTAACTTGCATTTTAGTGCTATAGCATCACTTCTTTCAACTGAATGTTTATGGCAGGTCCACACACATCAGCGTGTTGTGAGCAACAGTATTTACTTCAGATGGGTGCTTGATGGCACCCCCTGAGCAAATGGATTTCAGAGGTGACTGCCACAGCACAAACCCCCTGCAGTGTCTAGACAAAAAAATAAACCAGACAACAAAACCACAAATTGTCGACTTGCTCAAAAAGAGCCCGTGCCCTTGGGAGAAAGGTGAGGCATAAGCTGAATAATAGAGACTTGTCCCATCCCTATCTTACACTGAAACAATAAACCTAATTTACTAAGATTAACCTTCAGAACAAGCCCACGCAGTTTAAAAAAGATATGCAAACTACCTGAGAATATGCAAATTGACCCATTATGTAATTTGCATAAAATCTGAAGGAGAAAAGCTATGAAACATTTGGCACCTTATGCCTTAATCCTCATGCTGTCTCCCCCGGCAGGCAGAGAGAAGGCCCTCCGCAAATCCGCACGAAGCTCAGCATTATTAATGGCCACACGCCTTAGAGACACTTCTGTGGAGAGGGTTTCCACAGCTAACATTAATATCTATGCAGCAAATCACTTTTATTTCATTTTTCTAGCGCAGTAAACCCCAATGCCTCAATTATGATTGCTTCACAATATTGCAAGTCTTAAGTTCCCAGACATTATCTCATAGAAAAGAAATAAAAAAGGAAAGACAAGAGAGTATAGGAGAGGAAAGATATTACTTACTGCAGTTACATATTTCTGTGTGCTGTTACAACGTTTAGCTGAGTGGAACCTGCGTCTTTAACTGCTAATATAACACCAATACTGAAAGTCATAAAAGCACTTCTGTTCCTCTTGGTCCTGTCTGAACAGCCACCACAAGCAAAATACGTTTCTAGTATGGGAGACATCTATTTCTGGACTACCTAGTCTACCTGGCCCAAACGTAAAATAAAAAAAAAAAAGGCATTCTTCCTTCTAACTTTACTTCCTCATGTGGACACGCATGATGGAAAAAGTCTTCCCTGAGAGGGAATATAAAGTCTACCAAAAAAATTCCCTAGTATGGTAAGTCAAAGAAAAACAAACCAGTGTTTCTCTGAACAGAAAGTCCCTTTCTATACCCATGACATTAAAACTTTAGTAACACGCTTTCTTCAATGTTTAGGGGAGTGTGTGTGTCACTAAGAAATTCTGTGTTTTCAGCCATTAAGCATATGCAGATCAAGTAAGCTCTTTGCTTCCCAGGGAGTTTTCCCATGTGAGACAAGCCTAGCACGGAGGCTTGTATTACAGAGAGAGTATTTACTTGCCCTGTGCATAATGAAATCAAATTTTCAGTTATTTAAATCTCCAGTAAATAGAAATGGATAGACTCACACAATACCTAGGAAAACAATAAACAGATACATTGGTATAGCATTTTTAAAAAAAATGCACTGATTAATAAGATCTAAATATGAAAATATTTGGTTCATATTAAAAATTAAGTAGAAGCATTTAACTGAAGGATCAGAAGACAAGATTTAAAAACTGTGACCCATATTGCTGAATGCCTATTCTTCTAATTTTGAAAATAATGAAATGCAAATAGCACTCTTCCTAGTAAACATCTGATTGTTTCCTGCAGTTGAAGAATAGAAATCAAAATAAATATGGGAAATCTAGTACTGAAATATAAGGCCACCGCTTTATTTCTCAAAGTATTGAACAAATCTCTGAGACCTCAGGTACTATTCTGATTTGATAAATGGGCCTTGGACACTGCACACACATTTGATTTTGCTGAATGTGAAATTTCTCAGGGAACAGGAGGCAAATGCAGTCAATAACTCAGTGCGAGAAATGATCTGCACAACTGAACTCTGTCCCACTTTCCAGCTGAATTAGGTTAGCTCAGCTGTCAGCCAAACAAGCAGGCCCTTTCAGGGAGACTGCCTGGCACACAAAACGGTCCTCACCTGTCTTCAGCACATAACAGCCAAGCCAAAATTCCATAATTTAAAGAAATTACTCCTATAAAAATAGTATTTTAACACTATTGGCTGATAGTGCTACCATTCTATGAAATACCTGAAAAGCATTTTTAAGCATCCTCCTAACTAACAACAGTAACACATAATGCCCGTGAGAAAGAGTTGCACAAAATGCATTTATTATTTAATACATCATTTAAACAAATAGATTTCAGACACAAACAGAGAAACTATTTGTTTTAAAAATCTATAAACCCTGTTGCATTAGCAAAAACCTTTTACTATAGTAGAAAGTTGTAGACTCTTGGAATGCTGATGAAGTGTCACAGCCCACAAGGTACCAGCGATACCAAGCAGGTACAGCATTATCTGCAGGTTGTGTCAGCGTTACTGCACCATCTTCAATCAATCTTCAAATCTCACCACCACTGAAACACAATTTACAATTCTGCTCACAAACAAACCAATCTGCATCTGTTTACATCCATCTCTAAAGGCAGGAATAAGACGGGAAGTACTTCATGTTGCACAACATTTGAGTCTTTCTAATAAGAGAAATCATTTACTAATCCTAGGAAAATGGAAACAGCTGCAGTATAGACAGCATGTCTCTGTTATTTCCTACTATACAGTAGAGCCCTATGGAAGATTTTAGTCAATACAGTGCTGTTTCAGACCCTGAATAGCTGGAAAAAATCACCTGGGTTAAGCATAATCATTCATTTCAAATCCTGTCCTTCAATGCAGAAACACATAAGCTTAAAAATACCTAAATAGTGCTACAGTAGATTTGACAGGCTTTAGGCAGTCACTTCTCTATTTAATAATCTAAATAATTGCATATATCTTCTTTTCAGCAATGCATGGCATAGGAAAGATAAGACTGGCAGACTATCTGATCCAAGCAGAAAGCTAGAAATGTTTGCTACACCACTTCTTAATATCAGATGCACACAGCATAAGCCTCACTATTTGCAATTATTTATATTCCACATCACCACTAGAGTTTTGACTAGAGTTTGAGCAGCATACAGCATTCATAAATTGCTTTCCAAGTGAAAGACATTACATAAGCAATAAAGCCTGCCTGGGCATACTATCACAATTCATGGCATATTTAATAGTTTAAAGGATTTAATACATCAAGAGTAAAACTAACACAGTAGCTTATTTTCAAGTAACAAATTAACAGAAATATTTGACAACAGTTTATACGCAAGGCTTATGGAGCTCAGACACACACTAACCATCTCTCAGTTTCATATCCATCATTCACAAACTGTGGTCTGCCTACCAGTGGTGGAACAGGAGACAATAAATAGTGGTGTTCCCAAATCAGTGTGACAAAAAAGATTTTCATTAGTCAGCGAGAAATTTTGAGGGTTGATAGCACTTTTTCAGTCAAAAATCTTTTGATAACAGTTCATCTACATGCTGTTCCATCTGCTTATCCACTTATTTCCTTATCTTTCCTTATGTTATACACCAGGATTTTCAACAAAGAATGGGGCATCTAAAGGGAGTTCCGATTTCCATTAAGTGCTGATCTATCAGGCTTTAGTAGTTAGAAAAGTTTCAAAGCAGCACTCAAAATTCACTGATCAGTCTTGAAAATCTGGAGAATTTTTTAAAATGTACCCATTATAACTTATAATGTCTACATAGTCAAACAGTAGAAGATAAACATAGAAGCACACGATGGTTCAGGTTAGAAGGGACCTTAAAGATCATCTAGTTCCAACCCCGCTGCCATGGGCAGGGACACCTCCCACTAGCAGGTTGCTCAAAGCCTCATCCAGCCTGGCCTTGAACATTTCCAGGGATGGCGCATCCACATCTTCTCTGGGCAAAATACGTACAGAGCAAGCTAAACATGTTAGTGGAAACTGTTAAAATAGTAAATTTTTTAGTGTTTTTACATGTTTATTGTAACAGTAAGTTTTGAGTGAATTACTACTGATGCTTTCAAAAGCGGAGGTAAGCATGAGTACAATTATCATCTTCCCTCATAGAGACATGTCCCCACAAAAACCTCCTCTTGTGATTTCCCAGTCCCTAACTTGTAATGAATGCTGACGCACCCCCTCCAGCCACCAGACCAGAAACTTGGAGCCCACCAGTACACACGCACCAGTAGAGGCTGCGGGCTAACTGGTTAGAAAGTAGCTTTCCAGAAGAGAACCTGAGGGTCCTAGCGAACACGAAGTTGAACACGCTAGTCAGCAATGTGCCCTTGCTGCAAAGAAGGCCCATAGCACCCTGGGCTGCATTAGGAAGAGCACTGCCAGCAGGTCAAGGGAGGTGAGACACATCTGCAGTGCCAGGGCCAGTACAAGGGGAGAAGAGATTTCCGTTGGAAGAGACCTACAATGATCTAGTCCAACTGCCGCTGGGCTTCTCCAGAGAGACACGGACCTACCAGAATTAATCTGGCAGAGGGCCATGAAGATAAAGGGCTTGGAACACCTGATGTATGAGGAAAGGCAGAGAGAGCTGGAACTGTTTAGCCTAGAGAAGGAAATGCTCGGAGGGGGACCTTATCAATGTGTACAAATACCCAGTTTTGCAGCAGTGCATAAAGATGACGGAACCAGACTCTCCTCCGTGGTTCCCAGTGACAGGCACAAACTGAAATACATATGGAAACACTTCACTGCGAGACTGGCTAAACACTGGAACAGGCTGCTCAGAGTGGTTATGTAGTCTCCATGCTCGGAAACGCTCAAAACCCAATGGACCACAGCCCTGAGCAACATGCTATAGTTGACCCTGCTTTGAGCAGAGGGATTGCATTAGCTGATCTCCAGAGGTGTCTTCCAGCCTCTGCTTTCCTGTCATTCTGTGATCTTTGAAGGAAGCACAGCAAGAAGTCAAAAAAACGGTACATTTCTGTACAAACACGCTCCTTTTACCAAATTGTATATCCATTCAAAAACAGACAGAAAACCAGATAAATATGAGTGACTTTGCTACGAGAGGAATGAGTAATTCACATTGAAAGGAAATGGCAGGCCACAATTTTATTTAATAACAGCCTAATAAAAATGCAGGCCAAAGCTACAGCATTCCCAGCATAGTGTCCACTAAGGATACCATTCTTTTGATCCAGTCAGAGACCCAACCAGGGAAAGACAATCTGTCTGTTGACATAAGGTCTATTTACCTTAAGTACTAACCACACTAGAATGTACAGGTACCACAGGTGCAAGATGGGAATAAATCCAACTTTTAATAAAGAATATTTTTGAGACAAACAAAATGGTTGCCCAGTCTCAATTTTGGTTATCAGGAAAATTTATTGACCAAATGAAGCACATTATTAACTAACCCACAAAATAAGCACGCACTCAGCTACACTGTGGGAAAAGAAGTGAGACCGTCTTGCAAGATCTCTTATTTTGTCCTGAAGAGGCATGATATCTGAAGTGTAAGTTGGAAGGATGTTTGTCTAGGGATGACCACTACTGGGCAAACTAATCAGTGCTCCTGGTTCTGGTGATGATACCAATAACCAACATTCTTTCCTTTCTCTACTCCTTTTGTACAGTTACACTTGATCAGCAGTGTTGCTTCTCTGCTAAGTGATTCAAAAGGAGAGAAAGCCAAGTCAGAAATATCAAGGGAATATTCCTGCTGACTGTGGACAGGATATCATGGAGGCTTTCCCAAACCTACTACACTTTAAGCATCCAACCTATTGCCTTGAGAAGCTTTTCACAGAAAGCTGTATTTTCTCTCTCTTACCACCATTAAGACAGAAAGGCAAAGTAAGGGACAGACTGTAAATTAAGGCCCTCCAAGTCTTCAATGGAATGCCTCAAACACTCGCAAGGAAATACATAATGCAGGCCTGGCCTTCAAAGAACTGATAAGGCTAACACTTCTAGCGCCTGAAAGTGTGGGAGAACTGTTTTGTGAAAACAGGATAGTTCTGCCACTCATGTGGTGAGCTTGCTAGTTCCCAGTTCTCAAGGCCATCGTGTCCAATAAGTGACCTTTGCTTCATTATCCGCAAAATGCATATGAAAGCACACATCCCTGCATATGCTCATGAAGATTACAGAGATCATGCTAAACATGTATGACTATGGCACTCATCTCTCCACCCAAATCATGCTACACGTCACCTGTGAGAAGGGAAAAACCTGAGACAAGGCTGTCCTCAGCAAGGGGGGTGGACCATGCTAATTCAGCAAACATAAAAGGGGAAAATAAGTGCCCCTAGGGGGGAACAAAGAAGAAACAAAAGAAGAAGATAGTGCCTGGGAAGATTTTTCCAAGAAAGAAGAATATTATGCCTGGGAAGATTCCCTGGAAAAGACACTGGAACCAGGACAGGTGATCTCTTTATCTCAGTCTTTTTCTCTGTCTTTTCCTTTCTCTATTCCTCAGTTTCTCTTTTCTCTTAGAATTGTTAAGTAACAGAGTTGTAAAGTAATGACCTTAAGTACTGCTTGCCATACGTTGCCCTATACCTGTTGTTAAGTAACACGATGCATATCTCACCATTTGCCATAATTTGTTATATACCTAACCAATCATCGTGGACTTGTTAAGACCTATACTAACCATTTTGGTAAGCTAATAAATGTTTCTATATGGACCTTGAGATTTATCTCACCTTAGTCCGCGCCTTTGAGAATTTATGAATCTGAAGTCACTTACCCCCCCTCTTTCCTGAGAGTGGGACATGACAGGCAAAGGAGAAGGAAAGCAAGTAATCTGAATAAGTAACCAGAAGTTTCAGGAAATTAATTTTTTTTATTCAAGTTAACTTCAAACCCATTTGTCAAATGCATCCATTACTGCAGTGTGATGCACCTGCATTTTGAAATAGTCTTTGTAACACCAGCCTCCACTGCCTAGGTAATGTGAGTGATAACAATTCTTATTCAACTCAAGACATTAGATGCTCTCTATACAGCTAATGACATTTATGTAGTTCCTAGAATTCTTGAAGATCTTCCTAACAGTAAAAAACGTTGCTTGTCTTGCATCAACCTCCAAATGATAAAAGAGTCTAATTTAAAGCAATCAGATTTGACAATCGGTGAATTCTGAGAACAAAGCATATATGCTTTCAGACAGTGTTAAAGACTCCTACCATACTGAAAATAAGCATACTGTAAGACTCCTCTACTCCCTTTACAAACACATTTGACAAATACTAAAACAGCATCAGGTCTCCTACAAGCATTTCTATACATTCATTACAAGCTTTTATAAAATACAAGAGAAAAACATTTTAGTCATGGCCTAAATACGACACATTCCTTCTCTTGTCTCAAACTGGTACCCATTTGAATTGCTTCAATGTTTAAGTCATCTTCAAAGAGAAAAACAAAATGTAAGAAAATGTAAGAAAAAAACTTCTGTGGCAACACTGGTTAAAACAATGTTGTGTTCCTTTATCCAAATTCCTCTTGACGGTTGAAGAGAATAAGGTTTACATATAAAGATGCCACAGCTTGAAAGAGATCTTCTTTCAGCTCTTGACCTGCCTATACTTTACTGCTTCTTCATCCATACCAAAAGGCAGCTGGCACTCTGATCTGCTGTCTCTGGCCAGACAGGTACACAGCTAGTATTATTAGCACAGTAACCTTTCACAACTGCTCACCAAGATTTCATGGAGGAGGCTCCCAACTCCCTCCTAATAAACAGTTCCTGTTCATCAACTCTGTATCGGAAATTTCAGTAAATTCCTCTAACTGCCTGTTTCAGAGTGCAAAGAGAAGGTAGTACCTTATCAGAATCAAAGAAAAATTCTTGTACGCAGGAGTTGGAAGACATGCTCAAAACTTTATTATATTAAATGCCCCACATAATCTAGCTGATAATACATTAGAAAGTAATTGGAATTTTCAAATGCAAACCAATAGTAATCTTTTGATACAAGGAGGAAATGGAGAAGTCAGCTGCAACTCTCTTGGTGGCAGCCATTAAATCCTGTACCTAAATATCTCAGACTGTTTGCATTCTTATTGATGAGGGTTTATTAAAACAAATAATCACAGAAAAAAAATCTAAGATTTCTAGGGGCCTGAAACTAAACCTGCCAACAGGATGCACAAACAACTGAGCTACAGTTCAATTAAACGGATTTTTCAGCTCATTCTTGTCATTTGGGATTTTGAGTCATGGGAAGATAGTTACGATAGACTTTTTTTCCACATAAGAAAACAGAGGAGTTGGTCAGAAAGTTGGGCAAAAATCAGCAAAAAGCATTTAATTTTTGCTATCCCCTAGACTGTCAGGGATGATTTCACAGAAATCTGCATGAATGCTACAGACATCATGACCATAACTTTAACGAAGTACCAGAAAAGGGTAGAAAGGGTAAAAAGACTTGCACATGTTTTGCAGGGCTATTCTCCCATTCATTTTTTCCACATCAATCAATTGCTGTCCTTTTCAACAGAACACTAAGCTAGTTCAAACATCCCATTCACTTACTACTCAATAAAAATAACATACTCCATAGTTCACTACCATTGATCTGTTGTAGATTAAATTAACAGCCATCATGCAATTAACAGAAAAACTGATACATTAACACTGGAGCAGAGAGCAATAATGGCTTCCCAATTGGACCTTTGATATAATCCAACAGTTTGAGGAAGTAATTTATTGTAGGATTAGCGTGTCTTCGCTGGCCTTGAGAGCCAGCAGTGCAGTTTTATGTGAGAGATGCTTTACAAGCAGCAGAGAGCTTCGTTTACATTAATAATTTACTTCTACTATATTACAGTATATGATGCTTTCAAGCCATGTTTGAAACAAAAAGCGTCCAGGTTTGCCATTCCAAGCACTAAGCCAAGAGCAGCAAGTTGCTTTTGCCTAATTCTGCTGAGTTCTTATTTTGATTTATCTATTCTGCATGGAGATATGTAAAGCAGGGTATGCACTACACATCTTTGATTTTCTCTCATCAGTGTTAATTACTCCCATGTGCTGGCAGTGAGAGTGGCCACAGCAATTAAATGATCATAACAGCAGTGGTAGCAGCTGTGGTCATGGCAGCAATCTCCTTTTCTTATTTTCCTCCTCGCCTTCCAGAAAGAAGCCAGGTAACGGGAGGTAAAAGCCCTTCACTCCCATTTCAAACAGGAGGTTGATGATCCTGCTCTCATTGTTTTTTGTCCCCAGAGGATTCCAAAGCAAGGACAGCTCCAGACCCTATCCTACAAAATTAAAAGCTCTACTGGGAAAGCAAAATCAGACACAATCCGCAGAGCCAGAGACTGAATGCATGCAAAATAGAAGAGGTAGTGAATGCATGCAAACAAATGGAACAGGAGGGACAACGAGGGCAGTGGAGTCAAAGAATTTTTGGTGTGTGTGGTTTGCTGTGTTGTTTTTATTAAAGAAAAACAAGAACCCCTAAGTATAACAAAAAGGGACCCTGACTACTCCTGACAACACCCACCAGTTTCTGAAGAAATGCTGTGGGCTACTGCAGACTTCCAAGGCATATCCTACCCAGAGGCCTGATTAATATTAGAGACCAGTCACAGGCCACGTGGTTACTGTGAGCCTCCTTTTCAAGTCTCCTCCTCCATCTGTAGGAGTCTGTCTCAGTTGACAAAAAAATCTGTAGTGTTTTGGAGTGTCAAATATTAGGCAAATGTAAAAGTGCCACTGAGTCCTAGGAGAGAGAGAAGGGGTTCACTTGAGGAAGTTGTGTACTTTACAGGACGAGGTCCCCACAGCACCTGATTTTGTAGCCTCAGGTAGAAACTGAGGTACCCCAGGGACAGGATCATCCTCTCTTTTCCCTGACTGACCGTGATCAGACTGGTTGGGGAGAAAAGGCATCCTGATTACCTCCTGCCTTTACCCCACAACTCCAGGAACCTTTTGATCCATAATCCATTTTTTTACCCACAAACGATACTATTAAATTTAATACCTAAAGTGAGAAATATCAAATTACTAAACATTTACACCCCAGGCAAAGAAAAGATGTAGATCACTTTATGGAAAGTGATTCTAAAAATAGGAAACGAGAAGGCCATTGGAAACGTATGTCTATTATGCTCAATTACAATCAATGGATGATTTCCACAAACTAAATTTATGATGAGTATCTAAGCATTACTTGGATGATTACTATATTGCAGATGTTACTTCAGTTTCTTTAAAGCAATAAATCACTTCAAGTTTTGGGGGCTTTGTTGAGGGAGGGGGTGTTGAGGTTTTTTTTTGTTTGGGTTCTGTTGTGGGGTTTTTTTTAAGTTTAGTTCAGCTACAGAAGAGTATCCAATCTTTACAGCTGCTATATGTTACTGGAAGTGTACTCTAGCATTCAACAATAGAACGTCCTCTACCACAGCAGGAAGTACCCAAGAGGGAGAAAGAAGCCTGTCCTCAAGTCTGACTAGAGAGCATGAAGAACTTCAAGAATGCAGCTGACTTCAGTTTAACTGAAGTGAATTACTTGTTAATTCCCAGATTGTATGACACAGCAGTATCAGTTCTCCGCAACTGATCTCACTTGTGATCTCTCTCTCAGTTGCTTAGTATCCAAAGACTGAAAAATTAATGGAAGTAGATTTGTTTTCTTCGAGGATTTCTGGGTTTTTAGCCTGATGCTAAAGGAATCCCCTATCTACACTGCTCTGCAAATCCGTATTGACTGAAAAGCCACATAAGGCTCAGGGCCCTACCAGCTATACTAAGGACAAAAATGCTGAGCATTACTTTAATAATGCAGTAGGAAGGGCAGCAAGCACACCTTCTACAATACTTCCATTTTCTTTAATTAATTATGTGATATTTATGGATATTTCCCACATGGAACTTGCAGGACTATTCCCTTTAAAACACTGAGTGAGGACTAAAAACATTAAGGAAGTTTTGCTTCCAGATATTTTACTGCAAGCAGAACAAGTGAAGGAGTCACACCCAGTATGAGAAGGATTTTATATACGTATACATATACACAAATAACAAAGTGGGATCAGAGTAGAAGTAAATACATTAATCCAGAGTTCGCAGCTTACCTATATTACAATATAGTGAAATGTGTTTGTACTCAGTCTCTACGTGCTGAACTACCATTTATTGGAATATTACTTCAGAAGTGATTATTCCCTAAACACTTTAGTTAGAAGGTGAAATAAATTTCAAGGATTTTATTCTACACCTCAAGGCTCATGACCAATAAAAAGTGGCAAAGCAGTTCATGTTAATGGATTCTTAATTAGTCTGGGATGCACAAAAGAAATTTAACATAAGAGTAACTTCTAATTCTAAACTTTAAAACACCAGAGAGCTTCCCAAACACAGTAGCAGCAATGTCTGTCCCAGTGTCACAGAAAATATGAAAGCTGAAGAGTGAAAGTTGTAAATGTGGAGCAATCTTTCTTCTGCAGAAAAGGCAAACTAACTTCAGAAAACAGAACACAGGCCCCATTTTATAAACCAAGTGTAAAAATAAAACCATTTATTTTGCAAGTATTTGCAATAAATTGCAGGTATGAAACCAGATTTATACGTGTATTTATTGATGTTTAAAAAAAAATATAGAAAGATGAACCAAAAAAACCCCTACATTTGTCCAGAAAAAGGATCCATCCCTAGTAAATGGGGAACAGTAGGTCCCATTATTGCCCCAAAAGCCAGAAAAATACAAGCACCAAGTGTCCGAATGACTACAACCACGTTCTGCAGAACAAACCAGAACTGACCTGCTTCTCATTGCAGCAGACCAGAGACAGAAGTACTATCACATGCCATGTTCCAGCCTGGAAGAGATGGGAGCATGTTCTCATAATTAACTATTCATTTTGGGGGTTGAAACTAGATGATCTTTAAGGTCCTTCTAACCCGAACCATTCTGATTTGATGACTTAACAGTCACTTGAGCATGTTCTAACATAAGGATTTGAAATAAAGTTTAGGATAGTATGCAAGCATATCCATGACAATCACACAAAAATAAGCCTCCTTCACAAACTGTACCATAGCCTTGAGAAGGATACACTCTCTGCTACAAATCTGAACTGTAGCAGTATTTAACACTCTCTTGTGCTAAGAGATCTTCTATGGTAACAAGTGACTTTTTTTTTTTTATATATACCATGATCCCAGCTTTAGCCTCCGTCATGACCGAAACAGAGTATTATTATACCTAACTACACTGTCTTTGAGATCGGTGACTACTAATGACTAAGGGAGGTTGTCTTGGTTGAACACAGGGATCTGAGCCCCTCAGTTTTGCTACACCCAGCCTGGCTCAGAGACACAGGAGAACGAAGCAACATTTCCTCTCTAGGAATGAGACAAGAAAGAACAGAAGTCAGCATGATGCAGAACATTTTCTTGGTAAGCCTTACTGAGAGGAACTGGCAAAGACTGAAAAACATTGTGCTGCTCTAAGAGCCAAGAAGAAAACATAGCAGTTATGTGCAAGCTAACCTACTGCACCTGCATAGCTCAGGGTTGCATCTCCCTCTGCAACAGTAGATTTAAAAAAATAAAATAAATCAGAGTAATGCTGGGCTTCAAATTAGACTGGTAACCTACAGAAGCAAACAAAATTCATATGAAGTCTTTAATGAAGTCAGAGGGTACTAGTTTAATTAAAAGTGGGGTTTTTTTAAAGACTATTTCAAACAACGCAATAGAATTATTTTTACTACCTATTTTGCTTAGCAGAAAATACCGTTTTCCCATATGTGCATTTTTCTTCCTCTATATCTGCACAGCAAAAATCAAGATTTAGCATGTTGAATCAGTTAGAATGGTCTTCAAAGCAGGGGCAGAAACTAAGTTACAGGCAGATATAATTAAGTCTTAACAACTTTGATGGCATTCAAACATGAATAAATTGAGCTCTCTCCCATGAGTGGTTTAAATTACACGTGTGCATGTTTGTGTTTGAGGCAGCCCAATCAAAGTTATGAAATCCAGTTTCAAACAAAGGTTTTGTCTAGTATTTAAAGATGTTTTGGTAGATCCTCAGAACAGTTCAATCCTTATAATCCCAGATAAACACAAGTTTACTTATTGCTGGCAACCAAGAAAACTTAGTTTAAATGAGCCTTTACTTAGGCTGCTCATTGTATTCAATGAAGCTAGTCATCCATACAAAAATCTCTAGAACAGCAATGCAGCCACTACCAAGTTTAAAGCCAAGGTTCAACCTCTCAATTGTAATTTTACCAAGTTCATTTTGTACTAAAATTAGAAACACCCTATTCAGTTTTCAAATCTGGAAGTGTTATATCAAACATTAATGGAATTCCTAAGGGAGGGATGATGGAGAAGAAGTAGTAAATTCTGCATACTTCATGAGAACGGAACTTGAAGGATTTCTGGGGGTATAACAGAAATGGACAACCCAGAAGATGAAAACAATGAAAGCCAGGGCAGAGCAAAACCGTGAAGGGGAACACAGAGAAGTAGAGACTGGTAGGCATAAACAACTAAAAATTTTTTAGAAGTGGTTTGAACCAAACGTTATCACAAAACACGGAGTCTGATGTCATTTTTCTGCAGACTGATATAACAGAAGTTGAAGTTACTAGAGAGGAAACAATAGTCTCAATTCTCATCAACGCCGCCAGGCTTTGAACAGCTGAAGAGCTACAGGGAGCTACGCCAAAACTTGCTGATGCAATTCTAAAGATAATTTCAAGTAAAGATGTGGGCAGGTATTAAAAGCATTTCATAATAAAATTCAAAAGACTGAAATGAAAAAAGGGATTTGAAATCTTTTAATAACTCAGAAACCTGTCTTCAACTCCTATCTCAACATCCTATAAACAATAATTGTTTTAACTTCAAAGAAGTTATATCAACATATAACCATCAGCATTTATTATATAACAAATCATACTGTTTAATCATCATTCACCTGGTAAAAACATGTGATATAGACATTTACATCAGCATTAACATGAACAAAGGACCAGCACCCCAATAATCCTTTTTCCTATGAACTCTTGCAGGAGTTCAGATTTGTAAAATTAAGCTATTATATGCTTTCCAAGAGACAGCTAAAAGCAGATTTGTTGTACGTAAAACTATCATGGCCAGATCACAAATTAAGTGATTGCAATGGTGGCTCAAAAGTCCTCCGCGCAGAAGAAACATAACCAGAAAAAAATACAGCTTTATAGCAGTAGCTTTTGGAACTGTATTTATTACATATATTTTTGTTACGGTTATTAAAGCTCCCTAAAACTGAATTAAAGCAGTAAAACTATTTAACAAAACCCATACAATTCTAGGAAATGGTAAGATATCAAATCTGATGTCCATACCAATTGACACTAATTATACAAGTCATCTTAGTCGTGGATACAGAATAGAACAATGCATTTGTTCCTTCTACAACCAATTTAACCTAGATCCTTCAATTTGGTTTGTGCTGTCAGACTTGCTAGAACTTCCCATAGACTAAAAACATAACCTGAATGAGCTGAATGTACAATTAAAGTATTGAGATATTAAAATATCTAGTGTTTTTACTGAAACCTTTAAATCTTCAAAAATTTCCAAGCTGCATCAAGTACAAATTCAGATATAAAAAAACTGCCATAAAAAAGTGAACAAATAAAATCTTTTCCCATTTACACAGGAAAACGTTGAAATAATTTAACATGTGTTTCATGAACATGAAGCACACACTAAGTACATCAGCTAATGCAGATAATACCACCTTTTGTCTTCACAGAAATACAACAAATCACTACAGCAAGTCTCCTAACTATAACTAATACTGAATTCAACAGGATTTTTGCACCAGCAGCATGTGGAAAATAGTTAAAGCACACAATCTGATGTTCTTAGTGTCCTTCTAGATGCTATACACTTCACTATTTTGCTTCTTATTCATCTTCACAGCAGTGAAGTTCACGGTAGGGACCATAGACTAGAATAACAATTCCACAAGCAAATGAGATCCAGATGACTTTCTCAAAATGTTTCATTGTGGTTTATAATATGCTGCAAGATTTGTTTTTATCCGCATCATCACGCACAGGAAAAAAAAACAGTTACAGCTGCGATGATGGAAAACAAGGACAATTCTTAAAAGAATTAACATACTTTACATGGTATTTTTGTGCTGCTTTCCTCATTATATTAATAATGGCAAACACAGTCATATATTTTACTGCCAACAAGACAGTAGCATAAATGTTATCATAAAAATGTTGGATTTACACCCAAGATACTACATCAACTGCTTATTCCTTTCTAACAAAGGACTGACAATGGCAGAGGGTAGTCCTCCAGTTCTAAAATAATTGGGAAAGGGAAAACATGCAAATACATATTGATAAGACTGTAATTTGTCTTAGAAGAAACTGAAAAGCCTGTTTACTTAAACTTAGAGCAGTAGCTGAAGACTAGATAGTTTTCAAAAAGTTTATTATAACGGAAGCAGTGGCTTTACGGAGGCTGCTGCACTCAAGAAGCTTCTTACATGTCTAAAAAGAGATGGTTTTAGTGTCAGAAGCGTACCTTCAAAACAAGCAGAAGTTGCTAGTTAGTGGAAAAAACTGACCACAACTAGTACAGCTCTGTCATATGTACTTGAATCTATGCAACAGCCATCTCTCACAAAAAAAGGCTTTTTGCAGGGAAAACAAAACAGAACCCGAGACCAGTAGTTTTTCACAACAGCCATCTACCTATGTTTCAAAGGTTGGAATTGCTGCTTTTCTCCCCCATTCACTTGCATTTGTGGTTCATGTTCCATATCAAAACTCAGCAAAGCCCTTAAGTGTACGAGTGCTATTTAAGTATTGTGCTGAATCATCTCTAAAAGCTGCAATTAGGGATGAAAGGACAGGGGTACAATTCACAACTTGCATAACTAACCATAAAAATCAGACATCCTTAGATGTTGTGATCTGATGGAATACAGTCAAGCCTGTAGGGAAGTAAAATTCAGTCTCAAAACATGAGTGCTTTTGATAGTCTACAAAATGAAATATTTTGTGAACCAAGCAAGGAGTAGGATGGGACAATGCGGAGAGAAGAGGTATAGAAAAAAAAAAAAAAAGGCAAAAAAACCCAAGCAAGCAGTGAACAATGAGTTGCTGAAATAGGTAAAAAAAATCCCAAAGAGAATTCTCTTACAATGGCAGCGATTGGGAAGCAGCAGGGATGAAAGAAGAGGTAGATCCAGTGGCAATTTCTTATAGGTCTTCTTTGGGGTTTGTTTAGGTTGTTTTGGTTTTTGTTTTAAACACAAACCATCAAGGAAAGATTTTATATTAAAAAGAAAAAAGACTCGATTTAAACTTATTGCCTTAGCTGTATATTAGGATGGCTATTCAATCATTGACGTTTCAGTTGCCTGCTTCTGTAGTATTTCTATTGTATTTTCTCCCTTAATATTTCTGTTACTCTACTATTCTAAGGCACTACACAGTCTTAGCATGCTGGGTACTGTACAAATAAGTAATCAGAGAAAGCTGTTACCCACAATTCTTTACAATGTAAACGAGGGGTAAAGAAGAGAGAGGATACCATTCCATAAGGCTCACACCAGCACCAGCTGAACCAGAAGGATGCAGGTCTTCTGACTGTTGGCCACATGTCTTATTTAAAGTATAAACATCTCCACTTGTCTCCATCATCAACACTAATATTTTTCCTGCAAAGCAGACACTTAAAACTCTATTCGTATTCTCGTCATCCTAACATTGAGCTGTTTCTACATTTTGCTTGAAATGAGGGCATCTTAATTATAATTGAATTTTTACGTGCATTTCAGTATGCAAATAGTCCTATACCAAATACCACATGTGACAATCTTTTATAAGAGCTAGTCTGACTAGCTATCACAAGACACATATTGGTAGCAGTTAAACCAGATGTAATACAAATCACGAAGAATGGCAGGACACAAGTGGTAGTTTAAAGTTTTAATTTTTATTTTGCTCTGAATTCAGCACAGGAGAAGTTTCCCATTTTAAATGCCAGCTCAAATTCTATGGGCATAGTGGGAAGCTCTAACAGGTTCTCGTGGAAGAACAGCCATTTACAGAAGTTATAGAAAGCAATTCTAATGATCTCAAATTTTAAGACAAGCATAGAACCATGGAACAGTTTGGGTTGAAAGGGACCTTTAAAGGTCATCTAGTCCAAACCCCCGATACGAACAGTTCTTTTAAAGGAAAAAACATTAGTAAGCAAGTCGGAAAAAATAAGGCTGAACTATTTAGGATCTGTTGTGCAGAACTAAACAGCAAGATGAGACATTTGTGATTTCAACTTTTTCTTCTTAAATTTTGGATGAGAGCTGAAGAAAGTGCTAGAGAACTTCTTCAAAAACACAGTCAGCTTTCAAGCATCCATGCTAAGTTTTCTCGTGACAAAGCAATAATGGCGAGGGAGACAGAGACAAGAATGATGACAGGCCTGGTTGAACTGCTGTATCACTTCCAGTACCAGCATGGATCTGAAAAAGTTACTACCCACTTCGCTATAAAGCCGAGCTAGTTTTATGCAAAACCACTTCAAGTCTATTAAGACCATAATCCTTGAACTGCGATCATAGCGGACTGACTACATGCTGCAGAATCCTACAGTTCTCATGTTCTAGTCGAGTATAGCCAAGCTTGTAAGCTCCAAGGCACACAAGTTTCAATACAGCTTTGTGCTGCATCCCTCAGTTCTGTGGATTCTGGAAAGGTTCATTCACTGAGACACTGTGCCAGGTCCCTGCTGGCCCTGTACACTTGCTGCAATGATGCAGAACATGAGCACTGCAACAATGTCTGTTTGGTTTTAGAGTCATTTCAGGTCCTACAAGGCTAACGCTTAGTGAGGTCAATAAATCCTGCTAAAAACAAGGCCGTTATTGCAGAGTCACTAAAGTGTTACTGTACTACGTTCCTAACATTGCCTAGGTTCTTCCCTTCTTTCGGGTGTGCACGTTTTACTCACTCCATTTAAAATAAAGTTACAGAAATATTTTCCAGTCTGGAGTCTTTACTTAAGGAGAACAATACTATTTCAATGCAAGCTACAGGGTTAGTCTCCTGAAGGTGTCATCTTTCAGCTGAAGTCACAACTAATTAGCCCAAGCCATTTCACAGCCTGCCCTCATCGTCTAACAATTACTGCTGCTCAGCAACCTCCTTGTTCTTATGAGCTGCAGAGCAGAAATCTTCACATGGCCCCAAGCTACAACACATTACCTGCCTGAAAGTTTAAAGAGCAGACTAACACATGAATGAATTGGGTTTGGGTTTTTTTTTAATTTTTAATTATTTTTTTCTAAACAAATGCTGTCAATAACTTCATCTGACATTGACAAAATGTGTGCCTTCATTAACACGTCTGAGATTCATATTAGAAGTTTCAGCTAGAAAGAGAAACTTAATACGGTTTAATTTTTCATATCCAATATATAAAAAGTGTAAGAACTTCCTTTTTCAAGCTTTTCCTATCAGCTGTAGACATGAATACATAAAGGAATTAGTGTCCAAAGGGCCTAGACAGAATTAGGTTCCATTAGTCTATATCTATATAAGCATACCATAACATCTGCTCCAGATTTACACATCGGCAAAGCAAGAAGATGATTATGCAAATAATGAGAATGTAATACATACGCATTCAGGCAACTGGAGGGAAATGTTTCTCCAATAACTTCTGCTCTTCCATTAAAACAGTCTACTTCAGGAATGTACTACCATGTAACAATAAAGCCACAATCTTAAGTAGTATTGATTGTAACACAGTACATATATAAGCAGCTCAACAATTAACCACTGAGAACCAATAAGCTAGATTCCTGAAAGCATAGAGAAAATCAGCTTTGAGAAAAAAAGAAAAAGGTGTTTTTTCCACCATAAGTTTCTGCTTTTTCTATAATTCCAAGTAATTATACGAGGAACAATAAGTAGTAACCATGTTTGAGATATTTTCCAATGTATACAAAGTACTTTAGGATATTTAAAACTACCACATGCACCAACTCACACATTAATATTTTAAAGAAGTGGAGGTGACTCCATGTATCCAGATTGCTGGACAGGTAATTCAGACAGAAATTTAAATAGTTGCAGTTAAATGACCTTCTTTGGAGGACCCTGAATTTTACAGTACCTACCGTAAATCTATGTTTTATTTCAAAAAGAAAAAAAGAATCTTCCTTTTTTCTATGCTAGCTCAGTTTCTTCACCCTCAAATCAGAAAGAGCTCTGCATAAGATTCAGGCACTGAATGCATGCGAGGAACGTAGGGTGCACAATTCCCCACCTGCATCCAGGCACCCACATTAGGATAAATTGTTCCTTATAGTCCGTCAAGTAAACTGGCTCACACACACACTACCTTAAACCAAAGCTTTGGCTAAAGCCCCCAGGTTTCAATGGAAGCTCATCGGGCTTGTCCTATACAGATTGTTTCAAAAATTCATTCTATTTTTGATCAGCCATTTAGCATTGAAGTATATATTTTAAAGTATCTCAGATGTCATTGTAACTGTACACTATGCATTTAAACAGGTTTCTAAACACACAGACGAAATCTACAAAAGCCCTTAACAGTTTTTGCAAAAGTTATTTCTGTAGGTTCCTACGGTTTATAGCTGCGTGTTGCCCAAACGGCTGAAACCTCTGCACATTTCTAGCCCCACACCTGACTGGCATTGAGAGACAAGGGAGAAGAGCAGGTCTCCCCTGCCCTTCCAAGGGCTTACTCCAGCGAGCACTAACAATTTATAATTTCACCAATGAGACTGAATGAAAGAAAGCGCACATGAAGTGTGTACAACTTTCTGGCTCTGCTTGAGAAACGATACTCCCAAGTTTTATTCCTGAATATGACTAACACAAAAAGCACAAAATCTTGGCATTCAGATCAAAATCTAGGACTTGCCTCAGCTGCCTCTGCAGAAGACACACTGCTCAGCAGAGCTGCTCCAGCTCAAACATGTGCTCACAAGTAGAAGCTCACAGGCCTTTTTCCACAGAAAATCTGATCCTGAATTAATGTCATTTTTGATCAGCAAGAGGCCAAATTTAATAACTCTCCAGACAGGCTACAAAGTCCAAATCCTATTTGGGGTGAAGATAAGAGTACAGAATTTAACAGGGTTTTAAACTGGGGGCGGAGGGTGGGTGAGTTCCTTCTCTTGGTGTTTGAAGTCCTACATACATTTCACTAGAAAGAGAGACTCGGATAACTGCAGTCTATTTGGGAAGGGCTGGGTAGGAGTTTGGAGATGTTTACATCTATACGAGATCAAGTATATGGTCACAAATCTCTCACATTTCTTCAAGGCCTCTCTAAAATTGTTACTTATTAAATCACATTAAGCAAGTTGGTTTGTTTTGTTTTGGTTTTTTTTTCATAAAAGTTGAAAAAGCTAGATGAGGAACACTAAGCACACTGAGCTTTAAATCCATGTATGTACTGACAGGCTCAATACTCAGATTTCACGATCCCTTAATTCCCAGCCGCCTGCTCTGCCCAGCAAGGTGCCCTGAAAAGCCCCAACAGGAAATCCACCATGTACGATTTACCAAACAGCGTGTTAACATACCATAGCCAGACGCTTATTTTGGTTGTTTGTTTTTTTTTCTCGAAGTAATTTGACAGTAGCTTTTCTGAGGCAGCTGACAAACCCCTTACCACACAGGGTGTCCGTGGCGGGCTGCGGGGCAGCTTCCCTGAGGAGCGGCGGGAGCTGCCCCGGGCCGGACACAGCCGGTTCCAGCCGGTTCCAACCGACCCACCCCAGGGCACGGCTGAGCCCCGCAGACAAGATGGTGGTGGCGCCTCAGGGAAAAAAGAGTTGAGTAAGGGCAAAAATGTCTGACAGAGAGGAGAAAGGAAAAGAAAGGAGTGAGACGCAGCCCTGCAGACACCCGGGTCAGTGACGGAAGGGGGACAAGACCAGGTCTCCCTGCAGCCACAGAGGACCCCGCACTGGAGCAGGTGGGTATATCCTGAAGGAAGCTGCTGCCCATGGAGAGCCCGTGCAGGAGCAGGTTTTCTGTGGCCTGTGGAAAGGACCCACACTGGAGCAGTTCATGAAGGACTGTACGCCATGGGGGACCCACACTGAAGCAGAGAAAAAGGCGTGAGGAGGAAGGAGCAGCAAAGAGGAGTTGTTACGGACGGACCACAAGCCCCCAGTTCCCCATTGCCCTGTGCGGCTTGTGGGGGTAGAGGAGCTGGGAATGAAGGAATGAAGTTGAGCCTGGGAAGAAAAGAGATGGCTGTTTTGCCTGTGAAGTAATTGCTAAGTGAACTCTGTCTTTATTTCCATCCACAGCCTTTTACATCTTACTTCCTACCCCTGTCCTGCTGAGGGAAGGGGAGGGAGAGCAGCTGGGTGGGCATCTGCCAGCCAGCCAAGGTCAACCCACCACACCAAGTACCAGTTTTCTTGAATCATAATCCTTCTATGACCCACCTGAACCAGTTATTAGTTTCCATCTGCTTTAAATAGAACAACTAAGATTTAGTTAATATCTTCCCACTGCAGTAAATAACAAAGAATAGCGAGTTTGAATTGTAATGGACATCTAATTTCTAAATAGCATGACAGAAAGCATCACTCAGGGTTACAGGCTACATTTTTACTTCATATAAATGGCTCAAACCACCCATCGTTTAACTTTTTATAGAATGTATATGTATGCCTAATATACTTGGAGGAGCCACTTAAACTTTAAATCTATCTTTTCTTGAATTCCTTCTCCATTATGGAAATTATGTTCAAGAGTCAGTTTAGACAAGTTGGCCATGGCTAAATATTCATTTAACTACTTTTAGTTCAAATTGGTAGTGATAAGCACCAAATCTTTTTTTTCCACACACACAAGTCTAGTCAGAGACCTTTACACCAAGTGCTTTCTGGCTTTTACCCTGCAGTAATCTAGCCAGCATTTTCCTCTGAGCATCCCTTGTGCTTGACAGACATCAAGCCACAGAAAATGCTTATGCAGAGTGTTGCTGTAGTTAGAAAAGCCAAACTGCAGAAGGGGAATGAACTTATGTCTACATAATGTGTAGAATTTGCAGGAGAAAAAGGTGTTTTGTCCACAGTGTTTCCATCATTTATTAAATTTCTGCTTTGAAGCCAAATTTCCTTCTAGTGCATTCCTAATATTTCTACCAGGACAGCAGGAATAGGAAGATCTTTTCAGGTTTCAATTTAACAGATACATTTAATTGTAAACAAGTTTCTAACAGGTACGTAATTTTTTCATGATGTCAGTAATGTGACAGAAAATGGAGGAAGCACTTTTGGACAGCATGTATCAAGCTTTTAAAAACCTTTTGTTCAGATTTACAGAGTAGAAGTTTTCTACCAATGGCTGTTAGCGCTTCTAGTGAGGATGATTGAAGAAATGGATTCAAAACAATAATATATCAAGGCAATTCCTTAATAACCTTCTAGAAGTAGCTGTGCATATGTATGTTCCTGATACACACACATACTCCCCCCAAACAGGCAAAGAACAAAGAAGATTTGCATGAAATCCTGCAGTCTATTCCAAATCAAGATTCTAGAAGCATAGTGAAAACCTCTGAAAAACAATCAGTTGCAATAAGCATTCATCATAGGAATTGTTGTTGCACAGTTGTCTTTTTTTTGTTCCTCCTTTTCAACCGCAGCAGTTTCTGTTTGGAGTACCTTCCATTTAAAAATTACAGTTACATCATCAAGTGTGCAGTAGTGTGGGACCTGTATCCTAATTTTCTTTTTCAAATGAAACCTTAAGCCAAGGAAAGCCTTTCTGGTGTTCGTCAGCCTTAAGAAGCTTCTCTTAATTTATAGAGCATACCTGCTAACTTTTGACATTTCTTTGGAAAAAAGGTGCAAGTTCCTCGTAGTTCTCATTCAGCACTTTGGTGGTTGCAAATGACTAAGTTAATGCCAGTACTTTGTGATTTTTTTTTTCTAAAACCTTTATTCAATTCTCTTCCTACATCAGGTGAAGTGTCCTTCCTGTGCATTTTGATTTAGCTGCAGTGTTGTAAGAAACACTCAACTTCAAGCGAAAGTTCTGTCTATACATCATCAATTCTTTGAATTAAATTTCTTAATTCTTCTTAAAGCAAATTTTTATTAATATGTTCATCTCCAACTCTCATGTCTCCAGTTAGCCACATTAGAGATTTTTAACTCAATTCGCATTTGCCAGTAGTTAGTTCGGCCTTACCCCCATTGCTGAATTTGCAGCAACTGTTTGGTCCAAAAGGACTGTAATTTCTAAAATATTTGAGATGCAATTACTACCAAAGGAGAAAAGATAAAATTTAGTTTCAGAGACTGAAACCAAGTATGTCAGAGAACATCCAACCAGATTTCTCAGATTGTGTCAGTATGTTTCCCCTTGTGCAATGTTAAGAGCTGCTTTGAACTGCACATATTTGACTGCTCAGTAATTGGCACACCACTCAAGGCCCCTGACACTCAAATACACAGCTCATCACCAACCTATCTGAGAAAACACATAAAAAACTGTTTCACAAGACTGGTACATTCTACACAGACAGCCAGTAAGTGCATAGACATTCTGTATTTTAAGTCTCACTATTATTCATTTGGTGAGTTCTAGGACCATTTCGGTAAAAGTAACTCCATAGTAAGTGACAATATGAACATTTAAGGGCATACAGGGGAAGTATCGTAGGCACAATGAACATAACAACCTTGTGATTTCCTGTGCTTCCAGGTTGAGTCTGCGTGGAAGGAGTACATAACTGCATTCTTCAGAGATTTTCTTCAGACTCTAACCACTGACTCAAGCCATGGACTGGCTCTAAACAAATCAAGTGGTTTGTACTTACGTACACAGTCTCTACACATCTTGCCTTGTTTGTGTTTCATATGGACAGTTATTCTGAATTTGTATATTCATGGAAGCCTTATTGTAAAAAGCAACCCTGGTAGTGGTAGAATGAGTTCTGTCCCAACAGCTTTAGCTTTTTCAGATTTCAGAGGCCATCTTCTGCAGGAAACAAAACGAAGACAGTAATAAAACAGAATAAAAGATTTAAGACAGTCTACTTGCTTTCCACTTCCACCCCCACCCCTTTTAAGGTTATTTTCCACAACTCTTTAAATAACAAAGGACTCCAGTGCATATAAACACAGTTACAGGTTCCAAAAGGGATAGGCTACATTCACAAAGAATGCAAGAGAAGTGGTTTCTAAAAATATTTCTCTGGTTTCAAAATATGGCATGATGGAAAAAGAGGAACTAGCACTGTCAGTATCACTCCCGGTGAGGGAATAGGAAGACAGAAGAAATATTTCACAACCATTAGAGAAGCTCATTACAGCTGGGGGTTGAGCTGTGTCCCCGACTTCTCTTCTGCTCTCTTTTGTGGAACTATATTGAAATGACAGCCCTATAGTTTCATTCTCTACAGCATGAAATTCACATTTCACATGGTTTCAAGCTAGATCTCTGCACTATGACATCTCATTTCTTCGCATCCTGTCATGATTATAGGGCAAATGATAACTTATACTGCCTTGCAATCTCACATACCATGATAGGCTTACATTATGCCTACCTCTCTCCTCCCGAGCTGAGCTGCTCACCTTTATCATTCAGCGTAGGCCCAGGATAGCAAAACTACTGACTAAACATATTAACATACAGGCCCACGTATGAACTGGTGCAAAGAACATGACTGCTACCCAGACGCCACTAACAATTTCTGTTTGCAAGATACTCTTCTTCTTGGGCTTGTAATTACAGTATTGCTAATGTGACCCCAAACAGCTGCTTCCAGATTGATTTTCCATACATTCACACAAGCGTAGCACCAACAGAAAGGAAGGGTCACAAGAGTCCTACAATATTGTCTGCCTCTCTTCATAGCTATGGCTGTAACTATAGGCTGGAGGATCCCAAGCTAGGTAGCTAACAGGAACACAGGCAGGCATGCAGTGGACACTGCTGTGCCTGCATGGCAGACACACCTGGCAGAGCCCCTGCCTTCATTGTACCGCATTGCCTAATGCTCTGCTAACTCCCGAGTACTGCAGCGTCTGCAGTTCCTTTACTTACATACATGTTGCTGTCTCTCAGAATACCTCTTCCAGGCAGCAATTTTGAATAGCCTAATGTTCTTCTCGATCCCCAATTTTGGCTTTGTGAAAATAAAACTACCTGATGACATGCATACCTTCTCAAAAATTTGAGAAGAGCGAATAGTAGGTCCAATCCACGATCAGGCAAAGATTACCCACACGATTAGCTTAAGGTTTCCCCAATACATGTGGAAATACACAGGGAAGTCCCTTTTCCTAACTCTATCCATGCCTAATCCTACAAACATAAATAAGTTTGTCCTGAACAGTGAATTTACACAAAAGCCAAAAAGAAAGCCCACAATTCTCAAAGCTTTTCTCCTCCACTAAAGCATTATTCCCCCCAACCAACCCCCACTACGTTATGTGTGGCAAAGAGTAACTACTGTCCACCACAAAGCAGTAACAGAAGTCAACTAAGTCATGAGAATTTGAGATACCTAACAAACATTCACTGGAACACTGCCTTAAATTAGAGTGAGTCAGTGACGGAATAAGATTCATATATACTAACCCATCCGCAGGAAAGAAAAAGCAGGTTTGCAAACAACCCAGTAGTCCCACAGCTCAGCCAGCCACTGTGAAAAAATACTTTGTCTAGAGAACTGTAGTAGTAGCTGAAATAGCATAGTACATAGTTGCTCTGGATGAGCCACCAAAATTTTACATTAGCCATTGCCTAGGACCAATCCAAGCGCCCCTCTTCCTAGTTGTCAACAGCTGTTTGAAGAAGCAGAAAAAAGTTTATGCTTCCTTAGCCCTTCTACTGCAATGAAATCATGAAATAAGGAATACAGGTATAAAGTTAGGGCATGCTGTGATTTTTAGGTATGACTGATATTACCTTGAGGGCAGAAGGACAATTGCACACATGTAATTTAGTATCTAAATACAGCAAAGCTCATTCCTCTGTCCTGGAAAAATCTTAATCTTGCCAGAGGGTGAAAGAAACAGCGGTAACATATCTAGAAGTAAGAGAATTCACCTACAGCAAGGTACTCCATCTCATAAGAGCAACATGTTTTGTCAGTAAATTATGAATGAGGCAGAAGAGAAAATTTCCCTGGGGAATACAACTCCTTGCAAAAGCTTTCTTACAAATATCAGAAAAAGGAAAAAACATCCTCTTTGAGGACTGACAATATGGAGACCACGGCTTCTTAATTTTACCAAAGCAAATTTTAGATAAGAGCAGTAGAAATGCATCCTAATGAAGGATATTAGAAGGAGTTGTTCCCCCTGAAAAATAAAGTCCCTAAAGGGGCAACATGGTATAGATACACAGTATAATGAACAGCACAGAGAAAGTAGGTCAGGAATATCTATCTATTCAACCTTCCTCATGAAATTACAAGTAGACAATGTGACTGAAAGGCTACTAAATTAAAACTGGTAGGAGAAAAAAAAACTTTTCATATAGAAATTCTTGTTTATACAAGTAATTACTGTGTCTAATTATGTCGCAGTTTGGGCCAACTGGCCACTGAAACAAACGACAGATGCTCTCTGACCTCTATCCCTTCAGAGAAGTGAGAGCATCTCCCTTCAGGGAGAGAAGGAAGAGACTTACGAGTTTAAAAAAACTAAACTACTTTAATGAAATATTAATAATAAAATAAAAAGAAAATAATGAAATATATACAATATTTACAAAACCATATCAAGCTCCCAGGATGATGATCATGTCACCAGCAGGCACTGGGAAAGTCCCCGACTTGACTCAGCAACAGACAGGAATTGGATTCCAGATCTGGAGTCAGGAATGCATGGATTGGGATGAAAGGCAGACGAACAGAGTCCTCTTCGGACACTGGCCATTGAAGAAAGGTCTGATCCTTTGATCCCTCAGCTTTTATACTGAGCGTGATGCAGATGGCATGAAATACCCAGCTGGTCAGTTTTGGGTCACCTGTCCTGTCCGCTCCTCCCCACAGGTGTGACCCCTCTACGCTTTTCCACTTCCAAACCTCCAAAGGGGCAAATAACAAAGTTAGCTGACCTTAGTTGTTATAGCAATAAGTGTAAGGAAGAGCCTCTCTGCATCCTATTCCTTGGCCGGAATTAGAAACAATCAGGTCTTATCACTCTGGAAGGAGGCAGTGTCTGTTGATTTCAGAGTTCACTTAGAGGTTTAGCTGACAAGTAAGGTTACTGAACAGAAAATTGGTTCTGTTTTACCTCAAAACAGGACAAATTACAGCAAGAAACAGAAGGCAAATGCTTAGTAAAACTGCCAGAAAGAACCGGCTATTTGCAAGGTTACCCAACACCATTAGAAGCAATATTCAAAATATGAACTATTTTGAAAAGGCACAAACCCACAAGCTCTAGGTGATATCCATTACCCTGTAATCAAGAGGAGCCCGTCCTCATCGGCAGGTTTTGTGGCTCCCAAGAAGCTCTTTTCACACCTCCCACTGAAACACAGACCCCAGCCTCTTGGAAATGAATCACTCCTCCAATTAAAAATGTGGTTTCCGTATTCTTACAAGAAAGGCTACATGATCCATCTGTAAGAGATAATTTTCCATTTTACAATTTTGGTGTGTGCAAAGAAGAAAAAAGCTCATTTGTTTTTAAGCACAGATGAAATGCCGGTAGTTCTGTTCCATCCCAATTTACAGTTATTAATAGTATTATCAGTAATGCATAACTTTGTCACATGCATATTTTACCTCAGCTTCTCAATTACCATTTCTTGTCAGCACACATAGCTAGAGAATTCCATTTTATTTTTAATTTGTGGCTATTGTGAAAGAAAGATTTCTAATACTTATCTTATTATAGATTACTAAATTGGGGTGGTGCGTTAGATGTCACAACCAAAACCAGTAACTGGCCATTACCTTTATCTTCATTTAATAGAAAATGTACATTAATTAAACCCACATGTATGGCAATCTAACTTGCAATGTAGTTTCATTAATAGCTTCCCTGAAAGTTCAGAAGACTAAGAAACACAAAATCAACACAGTTGTATGCGTCAATCCTCCTCAACTTTCAGCCTTAATACTCCTGATGTTTTGGACACAAATGGAAGCAGTTAGAGTTTTCTACATGTTTACATTTGGAAGTGAAGCAGTCTGTCCATAAAACAC
This sequence comes from Dromas ardeola, assembly GCA_013398915.1. Taxonomy (NCBI): domain Eukaryota; kingdom Metazoa; phylum Chordata; class Aves; order Charadriiformes; family Dromadidae; genus Dromas; species Dromas ardeola. The sequence continues at coordinate 81,861 of VYZM01003666.1, forward strand.
TCAGAGGATTAATTTCCTGAACTCCTGCTAAATTCTGCTTGATCTTTCCCCATTTTGGTTGATTTAAAGTAATTTACTGCTATTCCAATAACCCTTAACCCAGGAATAGCACACTAAGGAGTTATGGCCAACAGTTTAAAACTGATCAGAGACAATGCTTTACTTGCGTGCAGGGAGTTAACAGGAAAGGATTGTTGCAAATGAATAGGCAAGTTAAGCTCCTTGTTTCAAACAGAATAAACTGAACAGCAGTTGAAAGATACTCAACTGAGCAGCAGAAGTGTTGTAAAAAAAAAAAAGATAAATTACTTTGGGAGAGTTACATGCTGAGATTTGTTATATATTACATTAAGTTTTAACCGTTATTTTCATAAAACACAGAATTGCGTATTTCAAGTGACACAACTCAAAGTGTTCACTGGCGAAATTTGAAATAAACCCCCAGAAAACTACCTCCATTTTACCATACGTTATACTGCAGTCCAGTTTGTATTACCCACTGTTGTCATGGTTATCAGTCCCATCAGAATTCATAAGTGAGTTTCTCATTTCCTATCTCCCCACACACCATGAATAATACCAGCTATCTTTTCCACAGAGTTCATACCTTACATTTTTATTGCCTGGCTTGGTCTTTGTCACCTTGCAAAGCGTTTCTGTTTGTTTGTTTTTTAAACCATTAAACATGCCCAATGTCATGAGAAACAATGCACACTAGAAGAGCTGCATTCATAAACAGACACTCAGGAAAAACTGTAGAGAAAGTAAAAAGAAAATTCTGCTCTCGCTCAAAAGTGTCATCCTCATGGACAGTGGCTCTATAGTTTCTACAGCACAGATAGTATAAATAGCCCCATAGATCCCAGGTCACCTAATCATTCAGAGAATTTGCTATCTTGGGAAATGTCATTGAGAACATCTCTCGTTATTGCAGAATTCAGAGTTTGAATTTGCTCGGTTTGCCGTAGGGACTCCATGCAGTTGGTAGAAAATTAGAACAATAAGGCCTCTAAAACAACAGACCGCTGCTGTTTGGGGCACCTGAAATTCTCTAGCTTGTTTGCAGGAGGGAGGAATCAATTTACATTTGTTTTTTTTGAGAGTATTTTGGTAACTCTACCTGGAGATCCTGGAATTAAGTCTCACTCAGCAGGATAGTATGGCCCCTAAACCTAGATCACATGAGAAGCAGAACTGAAAGCAGTTCTTCAAAACACACAGTACTACCCATCATCTCCACATTTGGCCAATTCCACCTTGTCCTACACACATCTACGTAAAACACAGCAGCAACAGGGATATGCTACTGCTAGAAGTGCACGCAAAGGGACAGTAGGATGTCACTTGTATGGCTGTAGACTGGATTTCAGAATTTTATACTTTCCCTGAGATGTATAGAATCGAGTCTATCTTACCACCTGTAAGTCAGATTTCCTTTCTCATCAATGAAAACAAACAGGCCCTTCTACAAAGTGGTCTGCTTCATCTCCAAGTAAATATCCTAATGTCCTATCTGCGCTTGTCCTTAGTAATGTATTTCTCAGGGTAATTTGGTCATGCATCAAAGCCTTTAGATGATTATTTCCTTAAGCTGTACATTACATCAATACTTGAGTGGCCACACACTTCCTACCAAGCTTGGTCATAGCTCAGACAAACAAGCTCAATTCCTCCTGGGAACTGAAAGCAGCAGCCATAGTAATTGGGTAGAGATAGGACATTCAACCACCAAACCTGTGTGAATTGCTATCAGCAATTAAAGGCATTTAGCAATCCCCTTGCTGGAATAATATTTTCAACTTGTTGGGTTTTTTTCCTGAGCTGGGAAAAAAGTGAAATATTTGTGTATTTGAGAACCAGTATTCAAGGTGGCAACAAGGTTTAAGTAATCCATCTCAACTTTCTGCGACTGTTTATAGTCTTGGATTTTTGGTTTTTCCTTGTATGCTGAACATGTGAATGCAAAAAATAAACCTAAACTAAAGAAGTTGTATGCTAAGCAACTGCTTAATCATGGATGCATTTGAAAAGTGTTGAGCTTCAGCATAAGCTTAATGGGAAGGAAGGAGTGAAGTTTCACTCAGGAAAGTCATACAGAAACATAGTCAAAAAAAAGCAGTGGATGAGATGGGTTACTTTCAAAGAACTCCAGTCTGTTAAGTCACTTTCATTTTTTAATAAAGTTTGGCAGCTTTTGAAAAAGTGTATTCACATACTTGGAATGAAATCAGGTATTTAAGTCTTTCCTTTTAGTATTTACTTTGATTCCTGATATTGCTTTTCTTCAGATTATGACATGGCAAAAGATTCATTGTTTTCTTCAACTCTAACTCAGTGTCCTAGAAACTGCTTGGTGATAAAACCTGAAAATATCTTCTTTCCAAGAAGATCTGCCCCAGCAATTCTTCAAAGGTCACCAAAGGGTAATATTTCCCTCCGTATAAATGCTCAGCTTATTATCACCACCAGACATTGTTTGATGTTACAAAGAGGACAATAGATCTCTAAGACCATATGATAAAAAAATCCACACAATTTCTACAATTCAAAAAGATGTCTTAATATTCTACAGCAATTCAGTATGTTATAAACCCAAGTAATTATTTATCTAAAAAGTAAGTTCAGCATTTGAAACCAAATCCTTCCTAAGAAAAAGACATTTCTAATTTTCAAAAGACGAAACAGAACTGAGTGGCTAGGTATGGTACCCTTTATTTGTAAGCAAGTAGCACTTGAAGATTCTTTGAAGTACAAAGCACAGGAAAATAATGCAATGTGCTTTTTCCTAATCTAATTAAAAAATTAAGTATGGAAGCTATATCAGAAATTCCACTTACATCAACCTACTGACATCCTGACCTACATAACTCACTTGAAAAACTAAAGTTCTGCTGAATACCATAAATTTCTTACAGAAATAAGGAAATGGTTCCCAACGCAGCTAACTAAAGGTAAATTTAATTGTGATATTTCCTTTACTGTTCTTATCACTTGCCAATTATTGCTATTCTCTATTTCAAATATGAATAGTCTATTTAAATTTAGTCGAAACCTTTGGCTTTTTTTTCAAAGTGTTATGAAATCATGATTCAAGAATTGCTTTGTTCAAAAAATAAAACCAGGCACAATAAAAAAATAGGGGAAGTTTGTTAGACAGTTTAAGTATTATCACCTGAAATTATATAGTCTTTAATATAATTTCATTCCATCCTTTATTTCATTCTGCTTTTCCCAGCAGAAGCAGGCTTGGAGTGGAGATACACCTTTGATACATACATTTATAACTTCTACATGCTGACTTTTATCATATCTACTGAAATCTTTAAACATTTAATAGCATATCATATAACAACAATGAACTATTCTCCTCTCCCTCCTTGTTTCCTTCAGGCAAAAGTGCCTGATTTCATAGTCTGCATAAAATGTGTTTGTTTTAACATGAATAAATATTCAGTCACTGCTGAGCCAGACTTAGCCAGCAACCCTCAACCCTTTTGCTGAAATACCTGTTTTGCCTCAGTGGAGCCAAGGAAAGCAAGTTTTGACCAACCTTCCTCCACCAGGTGAGGAGGTACAGACCCATCACTCAGACAAATCACAGACACTATTAGATCAAACTCAGAGGTGTATGTTCCCCCCAGCTCCACTTCTTGAGGACTCAGGAAGACAGGAAGGAACAAGCTGTCGAGCACTGAGAAAATGGTCCACTTTTTCCTTACATTTAAGGGTACTGCAGAAAAATGGAGGTTGGCAGTGGAGTGAAGCCTTTGTGACAAGGTCAGGCAGAATGTATTCAGCTAATAAATTTAAATGGGTTTTACCCGTGATGTAAGTGGTGACATTAAGAATTTCCCCCCATCCCCCTCCATTCATGAAACAGCTTGAAATAAGAAAGAAAATCCCCAGTTCTGTGCAAAGAAGCATCAATGTCCATGTTCAGTCATTTTAAAAAACAGAAAACATTAGGGCCATAACTTTTTATCATAAGAGGATAAGTTTACCAGAGGAGAAGCTCAAGTTAACAGAACTGTGTCTGTATATAGCAGCCAAGAGGTAGCCCCCAATTAACTCTGCTACTTCAAAATATGTCTTTAGAAAAAACAATTACCATGTAAATACAATGGCTTCTTGTTATCAACATACAGCTGGGGTCTACTCATGGCAATCATTTCAATGTATTATAGACTCCCTAGGTAAACATTAATATGGTGTACTTTATGCAGTGATCTGCACTCTCTGTAAGTACTTCTGACAGACAACAGCTCCTCCCTGAGAGCCAGCCTCTGCGGCATTACAAGAAATCTCCTTCTGTTGTTCGGACTAAATAATTTCTTCTGACCAAAAGTGAAATTAAAGCCTTACACTGGAGCAACTGAAGCATACTTAAAGCAGGTCATACTGAAAATTATTCATTCTTTTTTACTCCTTCTGTTACGCCCAATTCTTGTCTTATACTCCAAAATTAACAAAAAACAAAGAAAGCTTTCAATTTAGCAGTTCATCTCCAAAGAATTACAACTGATCTTGGGAATACAACATATTTTACTGAATCTAATTTGCTTTTTAATTAATTGTGATGTTAACAAGTTATTCCATTTCATTTTTTCTTGGAGGCATGTTGTTTCCAGCTATTCCAAAAACAGAGCACTCCATGGATGCAAGTGCATACAGTTAAACAAACTTAATACCAGGATAAACTTTTTTTTTTTACTTCTATATTGTAAAAATGGAAAAGAACACAACTAACAGGTACCAAACACTGTTTACACATCTACTTTCACACACAATTACATTTCAAAACCTCATTCTACATGTTATTTATACTTAATCTCAACCATGACATCCTGTAACTTAGAAACTCCCTTTTACACAAAAATATACAAGTTAAGAGAGTTTATTATTTCTACTGCAGTTCAGAGGAAAGTAAAGATATTTAAGTATTTTAAAGGAGTAAAAATATATATATACACACTACACATCAACTAATTGTCTGAAGTATCTTGAAATATTTCACAAATGTAAGAATATAATTTTCTTCCTAGGCTTAACAAATGAGTATACAAAGGGGTTTGGTGATTTGCTGCATGTCATAAAAGAAAACTGAGGAACAGATAGAAATAGAACACAGTTTCCTATTCCCAGCCCAGGCCCAGTATATTATTGCTTAATTACTATGACTAGAACTATACTGCAAGAAATTTGTGGCTGACAGCAGCCAGAAGGTAATTAAAGGACATAAATGAACAATGCAAATCCCACAGTTGAAGTTCTTAAAACATTTTTTTTTTTTTAATCCCCAGAGAAATTTATTTGGATTTTGTTAGAATTAAAAAGGCAACTAGAATTTTTGCCTCTATTAAATATTGAGACAATAAGCCTGTGATAAGGTTTAAATATTAATCATACATTATCTGATTCTGTACTTAGTCTACAAGTTATCAGGAGCCCCAGAGCAGCTCTAAATACCTCCCCTAAACCAGTCCTATACAAACATTTTCTCTTTGTAAAAGGGGAAGATTTCAAACCATTCCAAAACCTTTGTATTAAATATTGTACGGATACTTAGACACATGCATGCTGACCCCCTTCCATCCTGGGCCTTTGTTTCAACTACAACAATGTCTGACAGGATCCTGCCCAAGTCTTTTCCTCAGACCTGTCCTTTAAGAGCTCTGGGAATGGATATTTAGAGGAGTCATGCTCTTAGTAGCCCATCACCCAGCACAGATGTAAGGACTGTGGAAGGAGCAAGTTGTTCAGGGCACTCCCGAGAGCCAACTAACATCAGCTAAAGCAGAATTGAAGAAAGCATCTGTCCCATTGCATCTTCTGCACTTTGATTCCTGGGCTGCAGCATCTACTGAAGACATTACGGTAAGGATAAAAACAGATACTCCCTTCCCCACCAGCATTAAAAATTAAAATAATAAAATAAATCACTGTTTATAGTTATGGAAAATGCTTGTTCCCCTCTGCATCTGATACTACAAAGGAGACCTTCTTTACTTGTATTAACATTATATTATTTCCTGAGTATGCCATCAGAAAAAAGTGCATTGAAATTTGTCGGTGACTGAGGTAAGAAATTTGGTCTTTATTTCCTTCTGTGTAATCAAAGATACTAGATGTTCAGTGATCCATGTGTCACCTTCCAAGGACATGCTCAAAGCCTGAGGACAAGACTGTGTGGTGAGAGATAAACTTGGTAGCCCCATGTGCCTGATGACCAACTCTTAGGACCAAGCTCAGGCAAGTGAGACTTCAGAGCGGTTCTGTATCTCTGCTGTGGAAGATGTCACCATGTGTCACAGACCAATATTTACAGTTTGGCAAACTCACCTAAAACCATAAAAGGCATTCATTTCTACGTAATAACGTGAATATTCCACAATTACCTAAATCTTTCTAGTTGTGCTTCACATGTCTTTCCACTTAGTTATAAATTCATTACTGTGGCAAAGATAAGATAGCTGACCTGGAACATTTTAAACTAAAGGTTCTTAGGTTAACAAGTTTTCCTTAGTTTTACTCCTACAAATTCAGTTAAGACACACAAAAACCCCCTCAAATAAACACAGCCCATAACATGAAATTCACTGAGTGCTCTATCGAGCATGGTACAATCTCACTCAAAAGGACAAGAGCTTTTTTTTTTTTTCCATTCACTTCTATAACTTCAGGAAAAGCAGGTATCCAGACTCAGAGCAGAAACCCTTGTTCTATTTGACAGGTACAACAGAAATTCAATGTAAAAACATGATTACACAAACTCTCTCATTGTAAAGATGTACACAAAAAGTGCTTAAGCAATAGGTTTAAGGTTACCCTTACATAGTTTATTTATCATTACTTTTGCTGCAGCTGAACCAGTTCAAGTGTGTACATAAAACACATCCATTTCTGAAACAATACAGTGGAAATTTAGTTTCCATGGCAACCTGGCAATTGTGGGACACTTTGGGGGGTTTTATTTGTTTTTAACAGATGGGAAAAAATATCATAATGCTGTCCCCAAGCTTAAGTTTCATTTCAGAGTTACTTATATTAAGCCTTAGGGCAGAAATTCATGGTAGAAATTCTTGTCATTTTATCTTTGAGTTGAACAGTGTTAAGGCTTGTTACAATCAGATAAGCTTAATCACATAAAATCAGATTAAGCAGGGTACTAATAATATGGCTACAGCAGATCCCTCCTTAGTTACTTTTAGTGAAACGACTTTTTTTTTTTTTAAAAATCTGGAAATAATTAAAGTCTTTCCAAATCTTGACAGTTCAGCTTGAAATATATCATTAAGGCATCCCACAATTAATAAAATATATTTATTTTCAATTAGCATAGCATTAGTCATTTATCTTAAACAGAAGAGTTCATGGCTTCAAGCGTGGAAACCTAGGAAGCAATTTACAGACTAATTAATACAGATTCTGAAGCAAACCTGTTCAGAGTAACACTTCAAGAGTTAAAAGTCAAACACACATCTGTAACAATCACATACCTACATGATACCCTTCTACAATGAAATGACTGGCCTTGTAGGCAAGGGGAGAGCAGTAGATAGTATCTACCTGGACTTCAGTAAGGCCTTTGACACTATCTCCCATGAGACTGTCCCACAGAAGTTGAGGAAGTACAGGCTAGATGAGCAGCCAGTAAGGTAGTCGAAAGCTGGCTGAATGGCCAGGCCCAGACAGTGGTGATCAGTGGCACAAGGTCTAATTGGAGGCCAGTGACTAGCAGCGTCAATACTGAGAGTACTGTCAGCAAGTTTGCCGATGATACAAAACTGGGAGGAGTGCCTGGTGTGCCAGAGGGTCATGCTGCCATCCAGAGGGACCTCAACAGGCTGGAGGAATGGGATGGCAGGAACCTCCTGAAGTTCAACCAGGGGAAGTGCAAAGTCCTGCACCTGGAGAGGAACAACTTCAGGCGCCAGTATGTGTAGGGGACACCGCATAAAGCCTGAAAGCAGCTTGGCAGAAAAGGACCTGGGGTCCTGGTAGACACCAAGTTGCACATGAGCCAACAAAATGCCATTGTGGCAAAGGAGGTCAGTGGTATCCTGGACTACGTTAGGCAAAGTATTGCCAGCAGGGTGAGGGTGGTGATCCTTCCCCTCTACTCAGCACTGGGGAGGCCCCACTTGGAACCCAGTTCTGGGATCCGCACTGCAAGAGATATGGACATACTGGAGAGAGTCCAACAAAGGGTCACAAAGATGAAGGGACTGCAATGAAGAGCTAAAGAAGGCCTGTGGCAAAAAGTGTTGGCAAGCAAGATGTGGTAACTGCATGTTTTAACAGCCTTGCATAATGAAATGCTTGTCAATAGTCACTGAACATAAAGCTTTATATAGAGCACAGAATCATTTAGGTTGAAAGAGACCTTTAAGATCCAATCCAACCGTAATGACACATATATGACACGTAGTAAAGGAAAGAAAATTAGAAGTTCATTGAAATCTAACCTATGTTTGCACTTCTTTTGAGAAGTGGCAGGGGAAAAAAAAATTAGGACAATAGAAGTAGTAATGTTTCTTAAAGGATATCCTATATATTTGCTGGGGTACGTGGTTACTTTAAACATTTAAATTCTGCTATGGTTTTGGAAAAGAAGAAAGCACACATCACTTTCCTTCTGGTGTAGCTCAAAAATTTAGGACAGCTTCCATGTTTCATGAAGAAAAGTTATAGATCATTACATTGAGCACTGTCTACTGTAACAGAACAATTGTTCTCTGCAAAGAAATTGTAAAAAAGAGACTGGCATTTATTCCTCCATAAGATAAAGGCTCTCTCATATCTTACAGAAATATTGGCACAGATTAATAAACCCAGACAGGGAAGATCTCTAACAGGGCTCATCTCTATCAGAGTTCCTGCTTCTAAAATACAAAGACTCTGCTTCATTTTGTCAATCATTTGAATCATCATAGGCACAAACAAGTGCAGTACAAGGAAAATGACAGTACTATATGTACATTGACACAGCAAGAAAGGCTGGACCCATTGGAAAAACATTCACTACAACTGGTTTTGAAAACTAGCACATAGATGTTTATTCTGTGCATGGAGAGAAATGCAGGCAGTATTTAATTTTAAAAACAAATCTCAAAGCTCTTTTTCCAGGAGTTTTAGAATCAGTCATTAAAATTAACTGAGAATCCACAGTATTTTCCTGAGTCTTTGTAGCTCTCAGTAATTATTTCTTTTCACCAGCCTGCTTTTATGAGGTAAAGTGGCTCTGATTAACATTACATTCATTAATAGAAAAAAAAAACAATTTATGCAGGAAAGAAATTGTCTGCTAATTACCAAAGAAGATGCCAATCATAATACTTTTTGGAAATTACTTGTTAAAACAATATATCTACTTGAAGTAACATTAGTAAAATTTTTCCAAAGATCCAGTTTTTAATCATACATTTGTTTCTATGAATTATTAAAAAAAAATCAACTTTTTTTATTAAAATAAAGTTACATATGTTTGGGTTTACAGTAAAAAGCCAAGTTCTCCCCTCTTTTTCTCTAGTTTAGGTAAGGTCAAGTATCTTTCCTAGTATTACTTCAGATTCACAAATCATTCATAAAGAACAAAATTCACTCCATTATGTCTACTTCCAGATCCATTTAGAATAGCTGAAAATTGTAACAGTGTTTTGCGTTATGTGAAACACGGAAAGGTGACCACTTCTTACCAGAGTGAGATGGCCCATGGTAAGTCTTGATTCCTCACATGCCAGACTGCCACGAGGCTTGATCAGGGCACTAACCAACCTACTAAATTGCCCCCTACCGCAATATAGCAATCTTCCCAATATTCACATTGCATGACACACACACAAATCTCAGCCTAACATACATGTTTATTAGATTGTATAGTCAAGTATGCAGTGGTGGTTAATTGAGAATTAATTGCACATAGCTTATACAAGTGCTTCGACAGCATATTCAAAGCCTTCTCAATTTCAAGTCTTAAATTCTCTCACATGACGCAGATCGGTTTATTTTTTTGAACCTTCTCAGCTTTTACCTGGTGCAGCCTCAGGCCAGACTATGCCACTGACATTTGTCAATGGACAGAATTGAGGTAGCTCTCAAAGCACCCTTTATACCAATGTGATGTTTTGTGACTGCAGGTATGAGGAACTTGTACGTAAGACATGTGGTCAGTTTAAGGCGTACACACTGGGTACGGACGAGGGTGGAGATCTCTAGGCTGCAATAGAGACCATTATTTCTATTACAATAGAATCTAAAGGCCCCAGGACTCCAGCATGCTAGATACTAGATATATTTAATGACAACTTTTAACCCACTGCTATTGATATCCTCTGGGAACTCGAAAAACTATTACATTAAAATAATATGCTATATTTGAATTAATAGTTTGAAACCTTCCCCATTCTTTTTGAATCAAAAGATATTTCAAATGCTTTTCTTGGTACAAGCAGGTATTAGGAAGAACTGCCTTTGCAACTGCTTTCCATCACCATCCAAGCTGCTATGGAGAGGGGCAAGACTGAACAGGAGCAACAGGAGTAGGTCTGCATCAGACCTGAGCTCTTGTACCAGAGTGGCGAGAGCATGCAAACAAAAAAAAAAAAAAAAAAAAACAAGTTAGCACAAGCAGTTCTGGACAGGCATCTGCCTGTTAATCATCTGTCTGTTTTCACTTCCCCTCCTGCAGCTCCTTCCGGAGATGCTTCCACTTTCACAAGTCCAAGCTTTAGACTTCCCTAAATCAGTCCCATTGTCTTCTTGACACTAACTCTCTCTGTAGTGACCTGCTGCAAGGCACACAAGAAGAACTTGAAGAGGAGAGGTGGAAACAAGGGCATGAGTTGGGGATTAACTGAGGAAAGGGTTACAAGAGAACTGAGCACACCTGCTCAGCTCAGGCTACAGAGTGCCATGGCAGCCCAGGACACCAGCAGTACGTGAAGTGCCTGCCCAGAGGACAAACCAGAGCACCTGCGTTCCCAGTCATCAGCACCACCTGAACAGACTGGATATTACTTCCCTCTGAAAAGGGGGAAATAACATCTCCACTGTCCAGTACTTGGAGATAGCTCATAAAGAGGCTGCTGCTAATCCGCAGACAACAAGTGATGCTCCCAATTCATTTATCTTCCTACATTCATGGGCTTAAGGAGACTTTGACAACTGCCAGAGGTAAAAAGCTCCCCTAAACCCTTTCTTCACCAATCCTCCTTCCATTGCCTCCAAGTCTTCTCTCTCAAATACTTCCCTCGGCTGTTTCAAGCTCCCATTACTAAATGTCTGCTCCCTGGCTTCATCTTACTAAATTTGGATTTTTCCACCACTTTTCCCTTCTAGTCTGTTTCCACTTTGTATCCCCAAACTATGTGCAGAGTACAGCTAACAAGTCACGGATGTAGCTAACGAGTAAGTTTCAGTGGAGGTGAAACACCTGAACCTGAATAGTGGTAGACTTCAAGGTCTCCTTTTATTTGCTTCAGCACTGTCATGGCTTAACCCCAGCCAGCAACCAAGCACCACGCGGCTGCTCACTCACTCCTCTGGTGGGACAGATGAGAGAATCAGAAGAGTAAAAGTGAGAGAACGCATGGGTTGAGATAAAGACAGTTTTATAAGTAAAGCAAAAGCCACACGTGCAAGCAAAGCAAAACACAGAATTCATTCACCACTTCCCCATCAGAAGGCAGGTGTTCAGCCATCTCCAGGAAAGCAGGGCTCTGTCACACGTAACAGTTACTTGGAAAGACAAACACTGTAACTCCAAACATCTCTCCCTGTCTTCTTCCCCCAGCTTTATATGCCGAGCATGATGTTACATGTCATGAAATATTCCTTTGGTGAGTTGGGGTCAGCTGTCCTGGCTGTGTCTCCTCCCAGCTTTTTGTGCCCTCCCAGCCTACCCACTGGTGGGGCGGTGTGAGGAGCAGAAAAGGCCTTGACTGCTCAGCAACAACCAAAACCATTAGTGCACTATCAAAAGTATTCCCATCCACAAAACATAGCTGCTAGCAAGAAAGTCAATTCCATACCAGCCAAAACCATGACAATCACCACTAGAAATAACTGTTAAATGTAAGAAATAACTGTTGAGTGTGACTTAGAACCAGAAAGACCTTTTGTCTATAACCATAGACAACTTCTCTAATTTTCAGTTCAACTGGGAGAGCTAACAGGTTGTCCATATGAACCCTGAAGGACACAGAGAATCCCAGTGCTATCTGGAACATAGGATAATGTTGACATCCTAATAAACATGATGAAAATGAGCAATTTAAAGAAATTTGAATATTTAAGGCAAACTATTAATCTTATAAAAGCAGCTGTTTCTACAGAAGGCATGTACATGCTAGAATCCAAAAAGTTAGTTTTCAAGACTTACTGTGCAAAACCTAGAAATAAATGAAAGTATTGTCAAAAAAAATATTCAGGTCTTGCTGAAAACATTAATCCCAATCCTGCATTACAGATACTACCAAAATCTTTATCTCAAGCAGAAATATCAATAGGAAAACCTTAGGATAACTGCACATTTCTGAAGAAAGTCAGATTTTACCTGGTCCGTTTCCCCTTCCCTTCTTCTTGCCCCTCTCTCCCAGAAGCTGACAAGTTTGTAGTCTGATTGACAGAAATGGGGAATCAGATCTGTCTGTCATGAAGTCTGCTTTTGATAACAAAGCCTTTCTGGTTCTAAACCTTAAAGAAGCTTAAACTGACACAAAATAAATGATTTGACAGCACCATTTTTTTTTTCACAGCAAGTATTTTCAAATCACCTCTCCTCAGTCCCCATTTGCCCCCAGCAAATTGTTGGCCATTCACACTGAACACAATTTGTCACAGCAAACTAATGCAACGATGATTTATTCACTGGATAGATTTTGGATCCTAAGTGGATATTCACTTAGGACTGAGTACAACAACTGGAGAACCAAGACCCCTCTCTCCAGACAACACAAAAATTATCATGTATGGCACATTCACATCATGTGTAATGTGACATAAAGTCAACTGTCAAACCTGTAAGCCAGAATAAGTCTAAGTCTTTCTCCAGCGGCAGTGTCTGGAGAATAGCAAAGAGAATATCGATCCTGTCTCTTCTTTCAAGAACCTAACAAGATACGGCAAACAAATGGTCAGTTCTGTTACTACACATAACTGCTTTTGACATTGATAGCATCTCTTGTCCAAATACCTAAGACTGAAAAGGTTAAAAGAAAATAAGACAAGACTATGCATTGCATGACAGAATTCCTAGTTTTCTGCATCTGTTTTGAGAAAAAAGGCCTTAAATTTTAACCACAAAACACGTAACTGGGCTTTATGTTGATCATTTACAATTAAAAATTGGAAACAAAATCCTATTTTTTCCTTATCACCTTTTAAAACTCTTCCTAGCAGACACGTGTCAAAATCTACCCAGGCTAAAGCCCAGATATGCTGAGCACACAGCCAGTTAAAAAAGTAAGTAAATAAATAAATCTCTGGAGAGCTTGGATGCTCTAACAACTCCCTCTTTAGAGTATATCAAGAAAAGCTGTTATTTGTTATCTTAATCCAGGTACTACTACTACAAACTTGCAGTGGCACATTGCTGGCATACAGCAATCCACGATTTGGTGACGCAGCCTGTACAACGTTGTGAACAAAAAAAATAATCTCCATTTGACACTGAAAACCAGCTAACAGCATGTGATTTGCACAAGACACTAACAGCAAATGGTTCAAGGAGGTAATGTTGTCCTTAACTGATCTTTATAATATACAATTATTATACAATATTTTGCCACTTAGGAAGTAGAAACTTCATAAACAAGACAACACCAGAAATCTTCCCCTGTATCAGATGACACTAAGCCAGACTTTTTTCTCCCCCACCTAACTCTGAATACTTACAACTAACTAGCCTAAAAAAGAAAATTGTTAGAATTGGTAGAAGCTGGACTGCTTTGTATTGTTTCAGGGATCTTTTTTGTGTTGTTTTTTTTTTTTTTTAAATACCCAAAGATTTATCATCTTGTGTTGTGGGCTTGTTCTGTGGTAGATTCTTTTACAAAACAAGGGAGGAAAAGAAAGAAATGAGTGAAGGAATGCTGGCCTTAAAGTACATCTTTGGTACCCAATAGAGAACATAAATATCTACTGTAGAAAGCTTAACAGTGGGAGCTCAAGTATTCCACTTCTGTTAAATAAATTATCAAAACCAGTAAGCTATTCTTAAAGAATTCTTAATGTTTCTGTTGAAGCCTCTATAGCATAGAGGAAGTTAAGTCTCTTGACAACTTACACTGTCTCACCTTTACTGGGAGCCTCATGACAATCCTCTAGGATGTCGGAGGGAAACCTTGGGACCTTCAGACACTAAAAGGGCAATCCAGCAAACTTCTAAACCCCACACCTACATGGACCTCCTGCAGGCCCCCAGGCATCTCACAGCGGATTCTGCGCAACCACGGCCTGATGCCAGATCCCACCATCCTAACACAACAGATATTTTTCCAAATGCTGGAACATGTAGGTATTCAGCCCTCTTAACAAGCTCTGTGCCTCACAGGCCGAAGTTCCCACTTCAGCATTGCCAAGTCACTGTAATCTGTCTAACAAGCAATAGAGCCAGCTAACAACATCACGCTCATCCAGCCAGCGCTGCAAGTATGCCCATGGCTGACTGTTTAGGTCAAATCCATTGGCAGAGCCTGCTCAGCCTACTTCCTTACCTGCCCAAACAACCAGCAGAAGACAGCCCAGGTAGTCAAGCCATCTTTTGAAAGATGCCATTTCTTGTACTACAGAATGAAATAGAAGCAAACACCAAAATAAAAGTGAGTGTCTTCAACCATCTGCACAGCTTCTGCAGTACCTCCCTGTTCCATCCTATTCACTAGGGTAGCCAAGCCCGTGAGAACACAAAATACATACATTAGTTTCTAGAGACAGACAGGTGGTGAAAGCTGAAAAGCTGAGACCCTCTTCCTATGAGGTGATGGTGCGTTACACTAAGCAACACTTATGTACGTGGATGGCAGTGCCAGGTACGGGTGCATTCTGAGCAGCACGGTACCACCAGGCATTTGCAGCCATGCAAAGTGGCTCCATACAACTGTTGCTACGAGCACTCACTCCCAGATGGGCACTGTCAGGATGGGCTGGAAGGGTGCCATGGCCTCGAGGACTCAAAGAGAGTTTCAGCTAGGTATGGCTTCTCCAGGGCAGTCTTCAGATGCAATAGAAAAAAGCAGGAGACATTTTGTCCACATGATTAATGCCTTGTAAAAAAGTACAAGATAAAAATCCAGTCTATTGACATTCATACTGATACCAGAATTAATTTAAGTTTTTTCTTTTTAAAATTTAGTGCACCCAAATCACCACATCATGGTTGTATCTGTGGACAAAAATGTGACAGAAACTTTAGAAACCAATAGCAGCATCTAAAACAGTGATAAGTCACAGAACAGCCAACCCTTTTTTCTTTAGTTTTCACCAACCAACCACAGACGTAACTCCTGAACTATCTCAGCTATGTCAGAGGAGACAAGTACACAAGCTTTCAATCAGCAGCGACAGCCTGCTTTTCAGCGTGCTGCTTTACAAACCCAGCACTGAGGTCATGTAATTGGGACATAGTCAATGAGCAGATTGGTAGTAGATGTGGGAATGTAACTCATTACTGGAGACTCCCCATTCAGCACTCCAACCACGCCGGGCTGTTAAGGGATTCATACTCAAAGGCATTTACCATTACATTTCCAAGTCAGATTTATAACCCGTGTTTCCTTATTCCTCAGTTTTTCATGTTGAAAAGATATGAACAGAGACCAAGAACTTAAGCTGCCTGTTTTGACAGTTCAAGGAATACCATCACACCCCAGCAGCACATGAGTGCTACCTGGACGTTTCCCACTGGGGATAACCACCAAGGTCTCCTGCAGAGCAGGAAAGCTACAGTGTGACTGAGCAGAACTACACAGCTGTTGTTGTGTATTTTAATCTGAAGTGTATGAGCCTGGTTGGGTAAAGCAAACGTGGAGGTGCAGAAGCTGCCATCCTCTGTTCTTTTCCAACAAACCCATGCTTGAATGGCTGATGAAAATTCAAATGACTACAAGAACCACAAAAACCCCGAAGCAGTCTAAAGCATAGACCTTACCCATGTGATTTAATTTTTTTTTTTTTTTTTAAAAAGGCAATGCTGAGATGCCAGAAAATGAACAAAATCTACATTTGCAAAGGGAATAGAAAAACAGAAGCAGGTGGTCAAGTAGCTAAGCTGGCAGAGCATTTGGACAGTAGCCGAATGGCCTGAATTCGGTCTTTAGTAAGGTCACCAGTGTCTCCCACAGCACACACAGCTGCATTACTTAAACTTAAATCATATTTGTGATAAGAAAACAGCACTTTCAAATACATATTTAAGACTACAGAAGTGAACCATAGAACAATAGGCATTTAAACATTTTAAGATTATCCATTGTGATTCATCGATAAAAAGGCCACTGCAGGAATGTTACAGACATTCATTGTACTCTGCTGCAAACAGTTCATAATACAGGTTCAACTCCTATCACTCTCTCCAACAGCCCTTTGGGATGGTATTTTCAGCAGTACTGGTATGCATGTACTCACACACACACCCTGTTTTCTAACTAAAAGTGCCTGCAAGCAATCACAGAACACTCGCTCTAAGCAGCAGCCTCAAAAAACCCAAGTCCTGCAGTGTGCAATCAACCTTAGTTCAACAAAATCACACTCATTCATCACTTTCCACATTTCTGAACAAATACATACTCTTCATTTTATTTAATAAATGGCATTTTTGGTACACAAGTTCTACTAGTCTCTGCATTTCACTGAGGTGAAATGAGGTGGCACAGACAATACAGGGAATGCTAATGTTTTGTATAGTGAATAAAGCATTTCTTTTAAAGCCAAGTGAACATGTCGTTTAATCAAGATTGGTTTTGCCACTTGAAAGTTCACTTACAAATGAAATTCAAACTTGACTCCCATAAGCAACAGGCCACTGACAGAATCCACTACCTTGGTGAAGCGGTATTAACAATAACATATTACAGATAACATCAAATGTCTACATCTTTCAACACCTACCACTGTCTCTGTCATCTGTAGGTCACATAAGCAACCAAATCCTCAAGTTGCAGCTAAATGCTGACAATTCCCAGCTAATGCACTCACACCTCAATGGCTGGAGCCCGTAACACAGGAAACAGCATTACCCTGCGAGCTCTCAATTCAAGCACTCTTCTTCGTTCACAATTAAAACATTGAGTCAAAAGTTTCCAAGCAGCCTTCTGGAAGGGAGGAATTGTGTATGTTCAGGCACAGCTCATTGAGAGAGCAGCAAGCCCTTACTTAGCACCACAGGGCAAGGACTTTTGATTAGCCCAAAGCTCATTAGCAACTTCAAGAATCTCTCAGAGTCGTTATCTAGCAAACTAAAACCTGCGTGACCTACAAACTAAGATAAATACAACTGACTACAGAAAGCTCAAATCTGAGCTCCTTACCTAAAACCACACAACTAAACAAGATACCATGAAAATTCAAGCTGAATCAAGCATGGAAAAAAAAAAAATCTTGACATGGTCTTGTTTCTGAGGTGTGCTTTAATAAGATCCAACTAGCACCGTAAGTAATGTTATATATCCTTTCCAAACCATAATCCCCGACAGCACATTGTCCAAAAATGACTGCCCAGAAGATCTGCTTCCCCCACCGTCTTTATTCTGCAAGTTTTGCAGCAAACCTTAATTACAACTTCCCTGCTGGACAGGCAGGCAGCAGATTCCACAAAGCAGCCATCAGTGGAGCATAAAGAAAGCTTCTCAAAGCTTCCCACACTTTCACATTTCTTTGTGCCTTTCACTACAGTCAGAACTTCTCCTCGCTCCCTGTGCCTGACTGCCAGCCTTCCCCTCTGCCAGTTCATGAGTAAACCCTTTTGCATAGTCCCACTTCATGACCCGATAAAAGCACACAGCAATTCTGACATCTTTGCCCCTGCCTGCAACTTCACTTAGGCTCCATAATCCCTCATCCAGTCTCTTCTTCTCAAATCCAGTACTGACCATCCTCTACTGGATTTGCCAAATCTAACTTCCTAGGCCCATCTCCGTGCATGTCTCCCTTCGCTGCCAACTAAAGCCGCTGCAACATCCTTCAAGCTTCCATATTTTCAAGAAAAAGCCCTTCCAAAATATTCCAAATAAAAATACCTACTTAACATAAGTGTTTTCAGTCCACTTCATGACTTATAGCCATTCACCTTTGCAAGATTAACAAAGCAAATAGTTTCAAGGTAAAAAACAATTTGTAAGTAACCACAAAACAACTGTCAAAATCTTTGGATATCTCTCCACACAACTGTACAGATAAATTTCCTTTTCATATTATCAGAAAAATAAACTAATTCTGCCTGAAACTAATGATGTACAGAAAGTACGGTGTTATCTGGGAGAAGCACACGGGTAATTTAAGTAGGGAGAAGGGTAGAAGTTCTGGTTCTAAATCATTATTGTAGGAGCTGTTAGAGGAGCCAAGCGCCAGAAGCGCCTGCCAAGTGCTATTCACCCACACACGCACGAGCGTATAATGCTGGCTTGAAGGGAGCTCGATAAGAGATTACAACGCAAATTATATGAAATCCTCCTTCATCTCTAAGCTTGGAGAATTTGGGGTATTTAAACCGGGTACACTGTACTGTTTTGTGCTGCAGCTTTTCACACTAGCAGTGTCAGTGTTTCAGTGCGACGCCATCTGAAGCCGCAGCATTCCTCTCGCCTCCCCGAGGCCTGCGCGACATACCACAGGCTGCAGGAATGCCTTCGCACATTCATTAAGTCAACATCCATACAGAAGACAGAAATTTCTTTTTAGCCAGTTCGCAATAACTAATACTAGGAAAAAGTAAAAGAATTTTATGGCTGAACTATACACTGATGAATTTCTGGAGCTAAAGTCCTCTCCAGAGGAAAAAAAATGATAGAATTCAGTATCCAACCTTTGGAACTAAAAAGAAGCAAAGCCAGACCTGTCCAAACAGCTTTCCTATTAAATATAGATCCGAGGAGACCAAGCTATTCTTTTCCAAATCACTTATGTATTTTATCATTAAATTGTCTTTGTATTTATAAAAGATATCACCCATAGAGCACTTCCTTTTGCAAACTGAGATTGTAGATTTGTAAAAAATGACAAAACAAAGCACTAAGTAGCATGTATGCAGATGTGAAGGCTAAGGATTATCTAAACTATCTTTGCAAAAAGCAACAGGAATACTGATGCCTGATAACAACTATCTGCCCCTTAAATTTTAAAGGTACTTCAAGGATTCAAGATTTCAGGGGAAAAAGTAAATATTGACATTTTCAAGTCACATATTTTAAGATCATGCTATGGAACTCTTCATAAACAGAATCCTGGATCTGAGCCATCCCAATGGCTATCAGACTTACGATAGCTCTTTTTTCTCCCCCTTCACCTCCCAGTTCACTGTGGTAGGGTTGAGCTGCAGGGACACACAAGTTTGAAACCTTGTGTGAAAACTGGTTGAAAACATTCGGCAATTGGAAGTGTCACAAGCAAGGCAACTGCCAACTTGAAGAAACTTGGAAAAAATACATACACGTTGTGTATTGCATTCCAGTCCTTATCCTCATACATTTCTGTACATCAAGCACACGCACCACACGCCCACAGGGGATGTTTTAGATAAAAAAAATGCTTTGAACACAGTAAAAATGAGTTCACAACTACTCTAATTAAAAAGAGAGGGTAACACCCAAGAAAATGCCTCCAATATAATGAATATTATATATGTGATCCCCTAGCTTTATAGCTACCGTACCAGAGAAGTTGCAAGGATGCTGTTTCATATTTAACAGACATCGAGAGGTCTGGTATCCCCATAGACCGCAGGCAAATCAAACAACAACTCCTGTGCTAAGAGACGCTTGTTATGTGTCCAAAACTGATTTTGGTACAAAACAAACATTGCATAATTAACAAAGTTATTTTCTCTAAGCTTGAGTCCCAGCTTTTGGACCTAAAGCAATGATGGACAGAAATCAGACGAAGGAGCTGGGTGACAGGGGACAAGAGGCAGAAGAACAGAACACGATTGTGGTACCGCAGGATGCCCCAGGCCCTCCACTGAGTATTTCCAGGAGGGCTGTCACAGAGATATCCACAGCAAAGGAGAAAATGGGACAAGAATAGTAGAGATAGTTGGAAGGAAAACTGCCAAGGCTTTTTCCTCAGAATTATCCCCAGAACTATCCTGAAGAGGCAATGGCAATGCTTAAGAGCCATCATTTTATGAGAAGCAGCAGTTCTCATTAATCTGAGGGTATTCAAGTTCCTACATCAACCACATTATTATATGTTATCATTATAAAATGTGTGTTTTGATAATAACCAAGCAGAAGTGTTTATTTTTCTTTCCGATATCACTATATTGGAAGGACTCAAAGTCTACCTGTTTAAGTTCCAGATGGAGCAATGAGACACAGACCCCTCAAAAGGATGTTACACCTCTCACCAGCCAGGGAAGCCACTGCCCCCAGACCCACGCGCCCAGTGGGCTCACCCTGCAGCCAGGCCCCATTCAAAGCTGAAAAGCCCCGCCGACTGGCAGCACCAGTATGGCAGGAGGAAGCACCAGGACGCCGCGGCTGCAAGGCACTTCGAGCAACACATGAAGAGCGCTGGGGTCCTGCCATCTTTTGTACTCCCAGCTGCACCCTGCCTCGCCTCCCCCACGCTGGCACATACTCTTTGGCAGACAATCGGAGCCCAGCTAGAGGTGCTGATCCAGTAGAAATCCCTCCCTGCCAAAAAAAAAAGTGATTAGTTTTCAGCCAGATCAGCTCTTCTCAACTGTTCATCCCAGAAGCTGTTAGAAGGGAGCAGGGCGGCAAGCACATGGCCAGAGCTGGGAGAACACCAGAGCTGGCCCAGTCTGGACATGGCTTTGCTGGTCCCCAGACAATTATATTCTGCTCGCCAAAGCTTCCCCCCACACACACGTACTCAAGACAATATGCTATTCTGACTTTCCTGAATTATTTTAACATATGGTGCTGTAGCTGTGCATAGTCCTATCCTACACAAGCCCCATATTTTTACATAAAACCTGCTATTTGTAGCCTGCAGAGGGCTTTTGAGGTTTTGCATAAGGTATGTAAAAAACAAATGGCATTTTACAGAGGTCATTAAAAAGCCAAACTTCTCTTCTGCAAACAGTAAATCCACTTCAGAGATTAACCATAAGACTCTAACTTGCTAGTTTAAGAGTCCATTCAACATTTATCAGCTAAACAAGTTTATTCTGGACCTCTGCTTCTCTAGAAGTGAGCCCCTCCCCATCAGTCCAGTTCCTTTCTACTTGGTCATTATTTTGCTGAGGAACCCACAAAGAGAGGCAAAGCACACTGATAAAGACCGCAGATCTCTATCAGCTGTACAACCACATTTACGCCTCAATTATGATACTGTTAACTATCTGCTCAAAGTGACAGCTAGAAGCAATATTTATCAATATGAATTCAAACAGATCTTTGTGAGAATCATCATGATTTCTCTAATGTTGCAGTTTTTCTGATTTTTCTGATTACATTGAGAAAAGAGGGAACAACATAATTTGTGCCTGTTTAACATGACAAGTAACCTCTGTACATAATCTCAGCCATCTTTAAAATCACTGCTATTTATTATACCTATTAAATACATATTTTACAGGCATTGCTATAGAAGCCCCAGACTATTCAGTAGAATGGAGTCTTTGCAGAAGTGAAACAAAGAAACACTTTACTTTGCATGCAAATACATTGAAACCCAGCAATTTCCAGTCTTAAAGGCTTCCCAGTGGATTTTCTAAACGTAAACAAGCATGACCACACTTAAGCTTGAAGATGCAAAAGCAGTGGATGTGGTCTAACACTGAACAGACAGGCTGCAGCGAGACTGACACCACTCATCCTTCATGCTGCCAGGAAGCGAAGGCTTTTTTTCAAGGGAACAAGTTTTAAATACTATTTCTTAAAGCACAGTGTTATTGCTCGGGTTGAGATGAAGCTACTATTTATTTTTTTAAAAGCATTAAAACCCCCAAACAATAATGTTTTCCAAAAGCAACCACTGACAGCGGCTTAAAAAAAAAAAAACCCAACCAACTCTGCAGGTGACTCTGCAGGTAAGTGTTTTCCGTATTACCCTGCCTCTGAAACTGGAGAGCTCATTACCTCAGATTGCTGTGAATATTGTTTACCATGGTACATCTCCAAATACCATCTCCAAAGAATATTAAACTCTAAAACCAACAGTTTGCTCACATACAAGAAGAACACACACTTTCCTGGAAAAATATACATATCTTACCTATTTTCTGCGTATTTTGCTATGCTTTTTCAATTAAATGGTAGAAAGAAATTGTTCAAAGTCTTTGGATAAATACATCATTACAAAAAGCCTAACTTGTATGCTGAAAAGACAACAGATACGTCTTTTGTCTTCCAATCTCATTTGCAATAACAGAATAAAAAACAATTCAAGTTATTGAATTTAGCTTTCCAGTTGTGTAAGCAACTGGAGAATCTGTAACTTGAGATGCTTACTATTAACACTGACATATTTCCCCAAGACAAATATAATGGCAAAATATGCGCTGGCAGAAACCTCCACCCTTACTTTACCTGTTTAACCTGGGAAGCAATAAGAATAAGCCCATTTGTTCAACACAGCTGAGCATTCAGACCCGCATCCAGCCCAATGAGAAGAATTTTAGCTTCCAGGTCTTGTTATTCCAAGTGGAAGAAAGGATATCATCAAGTAATATCATTGTGGCTTGAGTTATAATTAGCTATTCTTTTTTTTTCTGATATGGGTGGGTGGAGGAGGAGAAGTAAGCACAGCTACAGTAATGAACTCTGTACAGAACCAACACATGCTCTCTTACACTGAAATACAAGAACAGGGATCTTCTGTTTTCCACCTTAGGATTTCCTCTTTTTTTGTACAAAGTTTTACAGACCAAAAAAAAGGAAGGAAGCTGGGGGCGGGGGGGGGAAGGTAGAGGAATAGGGAAGAGACAGATAAGTGAAGAATGTTTAAGAAGTTTACACTATTAATCGTGAATAATACAGCAGCTCTGCCAACTGTTGTCCACTGAATTGTTTCAAAAAATTCTTCTTTCTTTATCATCGTAAGAGGGGAGACAATGCTAACACCAGAAGGAGCAATTCTGAATCACATGCAAAGGCAGAAATGCAAGTAAAGCTCTGTATCCTCATTGTATAACAGACCTAGTACAGATGTTAGGAAAGGAACCACACAGCCTAGGAAAGAGGCATATCCCTTCAAGGTACAAAATATTAGCCAGTTTTATTCCTTATAAAAACTACCACTCTCACAAAAATATTAGTATTTACAACCTGTGACCCACCTCTATACCGCTTAGTCTCAGGGAGTGTACTTCACAGCTGTACTGTGGAATCAGAGGTAGCATTATGAACCGCTGATGACGTTTAAGTTTCCCAATGCTACTTTTTTTCCCCCAAAAAAAATAAGAAAGTACACTTAAAAAAATCAAATAGCCATCTTTATACAGGACTTCTCCTCAGAAAAAATAATATTCTGTATTTTACGGGTAATATAATCTGCAAAAGCATGATTGCTACTTCATTTAAGTACAACTATTTCATACTTATATAGTCTACCACATATCTACAGCTTGATTAAAGATCAAGCGGTTACCCATTGCTGTTTGCATAATACAATAATGAAATAATACAATTTTTGCACCTAACTGGCATTTAACTTATGTAACAAAATAAAGCATTGGAAATACTGGCTCCCCGCCCCCCCCCAACATCTTGTACGTGCTTAGCTCACTACACTACTCTGGGGAAAAGTTAAAATAAGGCTTCATGGAGTAATCATTTCCTTTCTGCACTGCAACCTGTAATTTCAAAGAGTTTCAAAAAATGAAACATTATCCTATTATATGTGGTCAATGATTTATGATAGTAAAAGCAAATGCTTTGGTTTAAAAATAACTAAACAGAATTCAGAAGCTTCTATTACGGAAGAGCCCCTATTGTCCAGTTGTTGTTCACCTCTTATCCACATATATAGATTCCCATACACTCAATGCAAATTATTCATGAAAGTCAGTACACACCTTTATAATTAGGAACTTATTTTGTATTTCTAAATAAAACTCAGAAGTCATAAGTTCAGTGCAAACAACAATAAAAATCAAATCAAGAAATCCCAAGTAATGGATTTGAAAGGGCACTCCATTTCTTCTCCGCTGCAGAAAGAACTGACCAAGCTCACCATTTCGCTACTGATTGCACAAAAGCAGCCACCACCTGCTTCCAGAGCCCTGAAAGGACACACAAACACACTTGAAATCCAATAACACAGAAAGCAAAACTGAAATAAACTTAAGTTATTCCTCAAACACCTTATTGCAAGTTCTGCTAACTAACAACCCCCGCTCGGGGTTTATTACCTGGTCTACTATTTATGGTTTTCTACACACAGACTGTCAAGAAAACAAAACTCCATGCACTAGAGAGCTGAGTAAACAGCCTATACCCACTTTCAGTTGTAACAATTCCAGCTCTTACTATCAACAAAGTAGATAAATAACTGCATGTGAATCTGAAATAAGTTAACTTGGTTCCTTAATTGGAGAAGGATGAAAGGTGCAATCAGTATCAGCAGGGCTTTTTTCTCTTTTATTACCTCTCTTTCAAGAGCACATGAGCACATTTTTGCCTTATCCCATAATAAGACTGTGTTGGGTTTTTTAATCCTGCAAAACTGATTTGATTTTATCCTATTTTCTTATTTGAAATAGCAAAAAAACACCCCAGCATGCACAATGCATTACAAATTGCAAAATCCAAGCTTCTTGCTTTGTCCCTATTGCACAGGTGACTTTCAGAGCTGCACTGTCTGCAGCTCTCCTATCCACCCTTGAGCATCTGGAATTTAGATCAGCATTATTTTCAAACGAAACATTTCAGGTGCCCAGGAATGCAAAGTTGACAAGTTATCAGATCATCTTTAAACTATGTAACTGGGAACATACATTCTAAATAACGAGAAACATGCATTATGAAGAGAAACGAGAAACAGAAAACAGCTATCACTTCAGTCTCTTGTCATTGTGAAGATCTGAAAAGCACATTCCTTTAAACATACAGAGGCAAACTAATGGCAAATCACTGTGGCATCCAAGTGTCTTTAGTTGTTCATCATGCATTGCTTCTCTTAACAAGCTCCGCTTCTGTTTGCGAGTACAGTTCCTAAATTGCATCTCTCACAACAAAGCTGTCAGACAAGGTGCTTCCAACAGGCTTACGCAAGAAAGGAAATTTGGGAGCCAGCGTGGCTGACAAACAGGAGAAACAGAATGGAAAAGAGGTGCTGTTCATTAGGGACACATAAGCAGAAACAGTCAGCTGACGAATACAGGATGGGAGAATGACTGTCTAGACAACAGTACTCCGGAGAAGGATCTGAAGGATTGATTAGCGGTTCCCGACTGAACATGAGTCAGTGTGATGCTACTGCAAAAGGAACAAACATCACATCAGGAATGACACGCAGACACACTGCCTAAAGCACACACTAAGATCCTCCTGCTTTACCTGACAAAGCTTTCCTGTCCAGTTCTGAACATAAATCAATTGGTCAAAGATAAGAACAACGTCATCCACAAGGAAAGGATGAAATCACTGGAGCTATTTCATACAAGGAAAAGGAGACTGTCTTGGCAAGTCTTCATATATGCATAAGGATACCTGCAAGAGGAAAACTACTCCAATGCTAAACACTTTCTAGTAGCAGGATTGCTAAGCACTGACTACAGAAGTTGCAGATGCTCCATCAGCATTTTAAAGAACATGCTGGCAAACATCCTTCGGAAGTGATAGAGTTGATTTGGCCTTGAGAAAGTGATACAGATTAAATATCTCACAACCCTTTCTAAACATATTTTTCCTATGTTTATATTGATCACCCACCAAAAAAAAAAAAAAAAACAAAACCCAAACTTTGTATTGCATCTACCACAAATGAAATGCATGCAACATCTCCCTCCACATTAGTCTCCTGGCTTCCAAATCACTGGGAAGGGGACAGTGGTCACCTCAAAGGCATTCTGCCTAGCTCCTCACAAGAGAATAAATAGCAAGAAAAGGAGGAAAAGCAAAACAAAATTTATTCAACGATGTACGTAGTTACATGCAAAAATAAACAGTAACAAAATAAATTTCCGACTAACAAAGTGAAGCAAAACCTTCGCATTTCAACCCTTCCGTGCAAAACCACAAAGACAGGCTTGAAAGGACTTTGAGGGGTTACCTAGTTTGTTCCCCTGTACCTTCACAGAATCAACTACAAATCCAGTAGCAAAAAAAACCACCAGAAGCCGCTCCCACACAACACTCAAAGTCTCTCAAAACTAAAGAAATGAAGCAGCGTGTCTCCCAGGGGTGCAAAATCTCTGCTGAAAGCGCCTCGTCTCAGTTGCTGAACACATTCAAGTGTCACAAATGATCCAAGCAGTCAAAATGCTCTCCTCAGGATATTCCCTGATCCCAAGACTGAAATTATGGAGAACTTTATAGACCAAAACCTACACAGTGAATTACACTCAGAAATTAACTGGAAACTATGGAACATGGTAGATACTGTGTTCACCTTGAACCAGGCTGACACCCTATTTTATTCTGAAGGTTCATTTCTGGGCTGCAGGTTAGGGAATACAGACACTCCTGCAGTAGTGCAAAAAGTTGCTGGTATCTGCGTGGTAGGAGTAAAATAACCAATTATAGCTTCCTTGACAGAGAAGTTAGTGACTCCATCACATGCTGTCTGAGCTCCCAGAAACAATCAGATGACATTAGTCTGTACTAGACAAGAAAAAAATAAATCCTTCTCCCTTTCAGTAGGCAGACCACATTCTCACCTTCACTCCTTATGTTATTTAATTCACTGTCGTTCCATTATTTTTAAGTAAATCTCACCCAGCTAGTAGCCACATAAGTCTAACACTGAGAATGGTGGCAAAAAACCATCAATACAGTGAAAGAGGAAGAAAAACAGTGTCATCACTATACAGCTAGCCATGAAATAACATCAGCCTTCAAAAGTCTTCCCCAGTAGCTCCAGATAGGTGGGGAATAGGAAAGATGAGATCTCTGAAGGGCACTGTGTACGAAGGCGTTAATAAACCACCCACCCAGCTCTGGGTTACCCTTAGGAGATGATAAAGGCATTCAAAACATCACATCTTGTCCTGGTTCCGGCAGGGATAGGGTTAATTCTCCCCAGGTTCCGGCAGGGACACAGGTATCCCATCCCATGGGAGCCATGCCCACTCTGAGCTGCAGGGGAAGGGGGCAGGAAGTCGCCGCTTGGAGCAGGCTGGGGCATCCCGGGTCCTGTCGGGGAGCAGCGGTTCCATAATCGTGTTCGTATATCCCTCTATCCCTCTTATTGTTGTTGTTTTCTTGTTCCCTTTGCTGTTCTGTTAAATTCCCTTTGTCTTAACCCACGAGTTTTGCCTTTTTCTTCCGATTCTTTCCCACACTGGGAAAGCCCGAGCGAGCAGCACGTGGTTCTTTGTTGCCGCCTGAGGCCAAACCACGACAGTCCTTTTTGGCGCCCAACGTGGGGCTCGAAGGGTTGAGATAACCACAAAATCCAACTACAGCTTGTGAAAAACTTATTTGTTTCTGCGTTTATTGTATTAGGTAAATAGTCACGGGTCATCATGTTGCTCGGTTTGTTCTCATGGCTGTGTTACGTAAATTCCTATATGGTTTATGTACTCCCTGTGATGCTGTTTATCATGTCTGGAAGAGGGATCGTATTATCATTTTGCTGTCCTGCACAATATCGGCTTATATGATAACATCACTCTTCAGACAGCTATTTTGGGGTGTTTATGTGGTATTGCTGTCCTGCCCGTACATTGGGCACCATCTCTCAGAATATATTAATAATTACACCCAGTTTGTGGGGGANATATTAATAATTACACCCAGTTTGTGGGGGAAACGGGGGGGGACA
>VYZM01003667.1:12867-25093 GCA_013398915.1 Dromas ardeola
ATTTAAAAGTATATCTCTATTAAATCTATATCTCTTTTAAATATTTAAAACATTTAAAGATATACTTCATTTAAAGGCTTGTCTCAACCATTATTTTGGTCTGGTNCCTCTGTGTTCCCTCTTTCCAATTGTTGAAGAGCATAGACTACAGTCTAGTTATTTTCTACTCCCCTAGAAGAACCAGGCAGCTTCTGTTTGCACAGAAATGTATGGCTTAGGAAAATAAATGGGGGATAATTGTTTTCTTATTCTAGAGTATGTAATTAATTTTTATATTATTTATATATTTATATTGTTGATATATTTATATTACTTATATGTTTATATTATACTATTTTAAAAAAATTAGGGTTTATTATCTTTTTCTCCATTTTGTATTTCCATTTTAGTTATATGGTTCTAAGTCAAAACATTAACAACCCATGTTAGCTCATAACTTTCTTTTTTCCATTTTACACATGTTTGACACACTCAAATTTTTAGACCGGGTTCAGAAGGGCATGAGCCCTTAAATTAATCACTAATTCACTCTTTCTCAGAGTGGGACAGTGACTTCCGTGCAGTTTCCCTGGAGTACTAGTGTTGCTTTGGAGCCCTCTCCTGGAAACTACCTTTGAGTTATATCTTGGGAAGCAATTAGTGAGTTGTTCTTCATTTGGATCTTGCTTTAAGAGAACGAGTTAGAAAGTTTACGGCTGTGTGAATAGCGGAATAAAGAATTTTTTTCCCTTAAGTTTGCTTATTTTCTTATATCTTTCTGAATAAAAATGGGAACCCAATGGCAAAGTCATGATTGTTAATGATGTTGACTAGATAGTTCCTTTTTTGATGCTTGGCCCACTTCTTTTGAGTTTCCTGATCTCTCCACAGGGACTCCAGGAATGTCAGTTCTGGTAGATATTTTAGCTTGACCCATTTCATCTCTAACTCTGATACCCTGAGTTCCAATACACTCAAGAAAACAGCTCAGTTTATAACTTTTTTCATCTAGTATTTCCAGTATTTGCTTTCCTGTGTTTCATCCTACTTGATTGTTTCTGTAACTGATCAGGTAATGTATTACTATTTCACCGTAGGCTTAAGATTTATTCTGTACACACAAGATTTATTGCTGGTATCAGCTTACTCAGTGTTTAACTGCCTATTCCCTGATTGCATATTTTCCCACACATGAAAACAACAGTGATTTTGAAAGACAGATATAGCGAAACTTTTTAAAAAAAACCCCACAAAACAACATTGTGTATTACCTTTCAGTGATAGTTTAAGAATTTGTGATTTACCTTTCTTTCTAAACTAAACCAGGAAAACCAGCAAAATTCACTGAACATTTAAATATCAAATTAACAATTCTTGAGGTTTACAGAATGAGAAGATTCATGAATTCATGTGGAGAGGATATAATTAATCCTGTCATCTCGTTCTGTGTCATTGCCGTGCACAGAGTAGTCATTGTGCTGTCTGCACCTTTCAACTCTTAACGCCTGTTCATGCTATGTCATTGCATCTCTTTCCAGCCTCACAGAAAGCAGGGGAGGGTTAATTATTTTGTCCATTTTCCTACTTTCTTTGGGTTAAAATTGAGCAGAAACGTAGCTCTCATCAGGAAAATATGAACTGATTAGTGTTCCATCTGTGGCACGCCTTGACTGCCAATGGATTTTTTAATTATATTAAAATGATGTACTTTGTACTTTGATATGAGAAGTGAAATAGGAAGCTAATTTCTAATAATTGCTTTAAAATGTGCTTTGGAGGAAATATGGAGATATTAGCATTACCAGTAATACAATCTGAATGAGCTAAATGGGAGGTGTAATGAGAAGTTCAGGGCAGGAGGGAGCAGGCAGAAAGGTTGAAAATGTCATTGTATGCTGGCTGAGGCATCATTTCCCAAATGATACTTGGGCTTGCCCCTGCTGTATCTGAATACCAAATGAATGCCTCAGCAGTGAGTCTGTGGTAACACTGATTTACTCATCGCCATTGCCCCTGCTGGTACATAGCCTTATCCTTGTTGTGGGTTTACAGACAACATCCACAATATAATCACATTAATATCTAAATTAATATTCATGTTTCCATGTTTGTTCTACCTTCAGGAATGTTCTTTACTCCTAGCTTTACTATTTGAACTCCACTGCAATGTACAGAGCATAGCCCATGTTATATTGTTTTAAACAGTCACAGTCACTACAAAAATACAACTTAATTAGCATTTTTGACAAACTATGACACAGCAAGAAAAAGGAATAGCTGTTTGTTGATCTGTGGGATTAAGTCCTCCAGTCTCAGGACAAACGCTGTACCTCTGAGAGCCACGGGAGACTGCCTTGGCTGCTCCTTCAGCGGGGTTCTTCCCAGTATTTTAACTTTTTCAGATTTTACTTTTTACTTGAATATGCCTTTGTGAAAAATAGAAAACCTGTGTATTTCTTTTCCTTCCTGTTCCCTTGTTGTGATCTTAACTCTAAACAAAGTAGCGCAATTAGTCAGAATTATTTTAGCTGTTTACAGAACACTAATCAAGGTACGGTTGTATGGCTGATTTGTAGAACCCAAAAGAGACTTAGGTTTAATTATAAAACAACACAATGAATTAAAATTAGGGTCAGACATTTGGAGAAGAAACGCGTCTGATTATATGGAAAAAACCTGTTGCTAAGGAATTGTCAGTTATGAGATTTGTGCTGTTTGGATGTTTATGTGTGTGTGGGGGGGATTAAGTTCATGAAAGTATCCTGTGTTACATGGATTCAAATAGTTTATCAGACAGAAGAGAATCTGTGTGGGAGAAAACTGCTGTGAACATTCAGACCTTGTGAGACAAAGGATAAGCCACCCAAAGATGTAAAGCTGCAGGAAACTTGGCTTTGCTAATTCTGCTGCTCACAGAAATACTTATAATTGTTATAAATTGTAAAAGTTCTTAATCTTGCTTATTGCGTCTAGCTGTATTTTTGACAGCTAACTCTGAATTTTCAGTTTTCTGAAAACTAGATTACATTGATTCCACTGAAAACCAGTTTTAAGACAAAAGCAAGGCTCTGAAATGGAGTTTTAGAAATAACGGCACTTAAAAAATATCTCACAATCAAAACATTTTCAGTATTTAATACCTCTAGTATGACTTCAATTCTTATTACTTTGGATAAAAAAAATATGTCTCTGAGAACCTACTTTATTTTGATTCAAATATCATCTTCATTAAAATCCCATACCCAAATTTTCTGGCAAAGTCTATACCAACTTTCAAAGTTATTGATATTTTTAATCTGGATTAATTTTTGTCAGCCTAACACTTAAAATCCCAGAATTTTTCATAGATGTGTTTGTAATTTTGATGGCCTTTACAATTTCTGACTTGAAGAATAAAGACTTTGGAATTGAAATAATTAATTGACACAAAATGAAGACATGAATAGCATCTGTCTTCAAATGTCAAGAGGAAACTTCAACACACCATAGTAGTCCCAAATTTTCTGATCATTTTCTAAAACTGGATAGTGAGCACTGCAGAACATAGATGGGTTTGTAGTGTTATTAGCCTTTGAATCCCTATAGTCCTGACTGGCTCATAGCCAATATGAAGCCCCAATTAACCAAGCACAGCATTCCATTCATGCTTAAAATTCGTAAAACTTACCATACATATGTTGAAACTCAACAAAAATAGTGTGGCTTACTTTTATTACACCCTGACCTCTTGTTTTCTACCTTCTATTGCTGTCCATTAGTGCCTTTATGCATAAGTGACTTAATGACACTTTATCTGCAAACGGTTCTCTTGTGTCTTATTTCATTTTTACTAACATAAACCTTTCTGTAACTGTGGCTTTCTGTTTTAGTGAACACAATCCTATAGAACTGCCTGATTATATGACCTCATAATGCTGAAAAATTTTCAGGAGGAAGACTGACTGTAAAGAGACCATGAAGGTTACATTTTATTCTATGAACATGGTAAACCCCATGTTAGTGGAATTCCCTATTTTATTACTCACACTAGTATCTATGTCATCACTGACATCAGCATTAAATGTGATCTGGGTACTTCCATAGGGATTGCATTTCCTTAAATAAGGCTAAAATCTGAGGAATCAGCAAAGGTCCTTGAAATATAATTACACATTGCAAAACAGACAAAACTATGGCATTGTGCTTTTTCAGCAGGAAAGTCAAAAATATAAAAATATATATTGCAAGAAAACGATCAGGGATGTTGTTTCTTCCTTAGTTTAGGATTTTCCTCTAAGGATGTGTCTCAGACCTCCATCAGGCACACCAGAAAGGCACGGGTATCCTGAGGGGCCCATGCCCTATCTGCCAGCTCCTCGCAGATATTCTGGATACCCTAGAGGGTAAAAATGGCATGAGATGCCTGCATTTAGGCAACTGAATCTGACCCTTGATGAAGGCCATTAACATGATTTGATCTTGGGTCAACATTCACCAAACCAAATTATCTGAGCAAATGCCAGAAAAGTGGCAACATGAAGCAGGAAGCCAAAAACGCAAAAAAGAAAGAAACTCTCACACTGTCAACTCCCAGTAGTCATTGAATGGAAAGGCAGAATTATGTGTAAAGAATCTTTTGCAGAATGATGGTGAAAGGATACAATTAAAATATGCTTTTCAAGTGTTGGTCTCAACATTTGAGAGTGTTGAGACTTTCAGTCTATGCAGAAATTCTCTATGGAGTTAGCAAATTGATACCTTCTGAAAGAAAGCATTAGTCAAAGGAACTCTTTCTCATCTATTGCATGTTACTGATGGAGCAGTTTACTCTAAGAAAAGTCTAGAAAGCAGAAAATAACCTAAGCTGCAAAACCATGGAAACAATAAAAGATTTATGTTGTACCTTACAGAAAAAAATGTATTTTAAAAATTGTATCAAGTCAACAAAAATTTCCTTGATGAAACAAAAGCAAACATATTTCAGGCATAACAAACTGAAATTTAATTCACTTTTTAACCCTATTGAAAATTAGCTGTAGGCAACCTCACCAATGAAGATATTACTTTAAAATGAAATGACAAAATGACATTTTTCTGACAGATGTTCTTTTTTAGCCTAAGTTATTTGATAATATTTACGTAAATCTATTACTAATTTCAGCTGGCTCAAAGCTGCAGTTTTCAGGAAATAAATTATCTCTTTAAAAAATTGCATTAAGTCAGATGCAATTGAGTTAGCATTTCTGTTTGAAATCATAAAAAGGGAGTACTATTTTAGAAGGCAGAAGCCAGTAGCCATTTTTCAGCCAATCATACAATGTAAACATTTTTTCCAACTCATTAACATGTCTTGGGAAACCAGATGAATATTTGTAAATAATTATTTCAACAGAAATTAATGAGTTCACTGTTGCATATCTTTGTATACATTGCCTCACCAAATTAATTACATTTATTAATAATGTTTTTTTCTCTGGGGAGACTTATATCAAGCACTGAAGTGATTTAGACTATGCTTAGGCAGTAAATGTTTCACAATTTTTAAAATATCATTCCATATTTTAAGATCTTTGCTAATAAAGGTAACTACAGCTGTGACAGTCTTTTGAGAGGGTGATGAGGAAGTTTTAAAATGTCAAAACTGACAAAATATTCTATATTTACAATCTTACCATTGGCACTTCAAAATACGGGCAAGATTCTTGAAAAAGGAATATCAGATAGAAAGATTTCTAGGTACTGACAAGACACTAATCTTTTGTCATAGGTTACTGTGTAAGAAGCATGCTAGTAGGGCAAAGTAAATGGATTTCAAGCAGATTAAATAATCCTGTATCTGTAGCAAAGTTGGTAAGAAAGCCAGAGTAGGTACTACTGAAGAAGTCAGTGTCCAAACCAAGAATAGAAAACACTTTTCCTGTGTTCTAGGTCTCCCACTTTTCATTACTAGATGAAGTTAGATCTTTTTATGTGTGTATAGCTAGAAATGCACCTACACTGTGTGGGTGTGCGATAGCGAGCGTGAGTATATATGAATGTGGGATGCTAATTGTGAAGCATATATACGAACTGAACACTGAAAAAAATTGTAGTATTAAAGAATTGCTATAAGTAGTAACCTAAGAAAGCGCTGTTCTAGAGAATGCAGGCATGAAAGATATTCACAACAGGGTGATTTTAACTCTAATGCACTGTAAACCACCATTTCTCAGTTCCTGTTCTGAGGAGTTGGGAGAGAAGCTTGATTCCTGAAGTACAAGGTTGCTGAAAGGGCATAAACCCACGGCTGCGCCTAATGATTGAAAAAACATCAAAGTTTTTAGGAGGGAATCAACAGCACATTTTGTATTAGTAGTGTTATTAATAAATAGTGAAAATAAACTGAGAATAATTTATTTACTAATGTTGCATGTCTATCTTTCTTATTCTACTCCTGTGCCCTGGCTGAGCTATGAGAGAGAGATAAAAAAATGGGCAGTGCTTCCCCTCACCCCCAAACTTACCATCTCTAAACATCATTTCATAAACAGGAAAACTAAATTATAGAGAGGCAAGGGATTGTTTTTCAGAAATGGTGAGTGACCACATCCCAGATGAAGTCACTGGGATCCCTGGACACTCACCTTTCAGGAGCTGTAAGTGGCTATTGAAGAAGTCAGTGCCCAGATCAAGAATAGAAAACACTTTTCCTGTGTTCTAGGTCTATGTTTCAACCACAAGTCCTTTCCTCGTGCTTATCTGCCAAACCCCTACTGTAGTGATTTCTGGTTATAATGTCTTAAATTACAGAGCAAGCCAGAACTGGATCATTTTGGTTTTGCTAAATGTTTTTTATATAGATTGTCAGATTGGCCAGACAATTCATGTCTTCTTTAGAAGGAACCTGCATTTTACAGAGTTCCTGTGGATGCTACATTTAAGGTAGATAATTGACCCAAAGGACACTTACTTTGAACAAAAATACATGTAAGATCAATCATGCTTTATTGCAGCTGTATCACTTGTTTATATAGTAGGGAGGTTATTTCAAGTTAAAAATTAGCCTGAAATATATTTCTTTCAACAAATTCAGAGATTCTGGCTAAGAAAATAATGCTGCCTTGCTAAGAAAATAATGCTGCCTTGGCTAAAACAATAGCTTGTGATAAACATAATTAGGATTCAAATAGAGACAAATGAGCTTAAAATATGTAAAGTGGTGGCAGATTTATTACAGTTTTAGTAACATTATTCAAAAAATATTGTCGGTTTTGTATGCAATCCACTGTACATCTCTCAATGAATGTGCCACCCACCTACTCTTGAGAATATTCATGACACTGGTGCTAGACTGTATAAAGTCACTGTCACTAAACTACACTGGGGAACAAAGAAGGCTGACATTCTCACGCGCAGCTCTGCAAATCACATCATATTTGACATAGACTTCAGTTGATGCAATCATTTATACTTTGAGTCCAACACAGTATTTAACTCTTTTCTTGCCTGAAAGGATGGTTACAGTTATTGTGCCTTCGGTAGATTTTTTAAAATGTTTACCCAGCCTTAAATGAGATCAAATGAGTGATCTGAGGTCTTATGCACAGGCGGAATATCCAAAGCAGCCCAAGGAGTAGAGGAGGACAGCAAAGAGCAACCTTTTCTTTTGAAATTAGAGTGGTGATACAGCCTAATATCATGACATTATAAGACTCTGACATTATGATACATTTCAATATGCGTTCTAATAATGCAGGGTCTAATAAGACCCTTTTCTTAGGATTGTTTGAACTACAGTTTCTTCTAGGCAGACCTCAGTCCTTGTGCTGAGCAGGTCCTTGCTGGGGCGGGCAGAGCTGCACAGAAAGTCCCCCGGTGCAGCAGTAAAGGCTCATGGAGCACCGTGGGGAGGAGAGGGGGAGATAGTATGACTGAAGCTCCTCTGCTAATGGGCACCCTGCAAATCCTCACTGATGGAAACAAAGTCCTTTTAGAGGATATTAACATTTCACTATGCTATTGCTTTCAAGCAAAACCCAAACCATTTTGTTTGTTTGTTTGTTTGCTTGCTTGCTTTGTTCGGTTTTAATTAAGGTTCAACAATAGTGTTAAATACAGGCTTGGGATTTAGTTATAGCTTGAAAAAAGCCCCTATGTTTTGAATAGGTTCTAGGTCCAGTGTGACTCACTTTAGCTCTATTTAAACGGGAACACTACTGAGGATATGTGTGTCTCACTCAAAATTTAGCTTTGAGTTGTCAGTTTGCCTTTGCCTACACTGGTAATAATTAAAATAATTCCTCCCCCCGCCCCAAAAAAACCCCAGTCCCTGGTCTGGAATGCAGCTACCTGAGATGCAGGGACTTATCTTTTACCATGCCGCAGCTTTGGGGAACTAAAGTTGTCTTGCACCATCTTGTCATCTGTGTCTGAAATTTTAACTCTAGAGTTACCAGTAAGGCAACTGAGGGATATTGCTCATCTTCAAAACTCACAAAGGGTTTGTCAAAGTATAACATATTGTTATTTAAATTAGCCTATGGTAAACTCACAGTTTCTAGTCATCCTTGTGGAAATGAAACAAATGCTCTGAATGAAGCATTAGTACTAATGTCTTGTTATACAGTATGTTCTTAAAAACAATTGTGTATCACTAAGCTTTCATGCAAAGGCAATAGATGTAATGAAAGTTAATACATAACAAAACAAACTGCTGGAAAGAATGTGAATCCCCAGGCTCTGGATCTGTGAGAGAAACAGGCCTTTTTGAAGAGCCAGAAAGAGAGGAAGTAGGAAAGAAAATGTGATTCATGCAGTCTTGTCTAGAATGTAGAATAAGCTTGTAGCTTAGTTTCCGTGTATGAGAAATCTCTCCAGAAAGCATTTTCTTACATATTACTGACCAAAGTACCACGGTCAGTTGCAAAAAAAAAAAATTGAATTGCTAGAGAGAAGATTTTAAATCAGTGTTCTATTATTCAGAACATCAACTGAGACATAGCACAATATGGCTTTAATTTGTGGAGAATTTCAGAGACGATTACCTTATTGTTTTCAAAAATAGTTTTTGTTTTGCACATCCAAAAAAAGGGATAAATTATTAACAGACAGATAATAGGAAAAAAGTTGTTAATACAAATTATTCTTGAGAAATATCAATCCAGGAAACATCTAATGGTAAAAGAGCCAGTCTTCAGCTATGTAAGCTGTCCATTGAAGTCTTGGGACCTCATTGTGCCTTATTAATCAGATGCCCTAGCCTGTTTTCCAACCTGGTAAAGGTATTTTTTCCAACAAAGAGCAAGAAAGAAAGGCTTTATTATATAGCTACATTTAAAGACTATTTGAAAAATATCCATGTTTCAGTAGGAAACTTAGGACAGGGACAGGATTCATCCCACTTAACTCTTAAGCACTTAAATGTGGCAGTTGGAGTTGCTTCCAGTTGTTCAAGGCTACTTGAAAGAGATAGGGATCCCCAGAGGGCAATTCAATTGACTTAGGATCTCTCTCTACAGTTCCACTGTTATTACAGTGTTTTTAAACATTACATGATATTTATGTCTGTTTACATAAATTATCCAAATTGTTCTCCGTAGAGTTGGGTACCAGGCTCTCCTCCTTGTGAATTGGTCTGAAGATGCAACCTGGGAAAAACGGAATGAGCACTGATGACTTTTTAGAGTTTTCGGAGGAAATGAGCTTTGATTTTTTTTTTTAAACAAATATTATTAAGATTGAAAGTTTTAAAATAAAATATAGGAACTTTTAGACTGGAAGGAGTACAAAGGAGATTTGTTAACAGGAAAACATAAGAAAAATGGAAGAAATGAACAATCGTCTGCTGTGTAAAAACCAGAAGTTTCTCTCACTGGCACAAGCAAGTGAAGAAATCTGTGGCCGCCTTTTTTTTTTTAATTTCTTCTTATAGTGAGGAAAAACCCTAAACTAGGAAATCTTTCATATAGGACAATAAGATTGCCATTTTTTTCTTTCCCTTTCCCACTTCTTTATCATCCAAATCTAAACTCTAGATCAAAAACTCAGAAAGTCTGACAAAAATCATTTGTATTCACATTTTGTAAATCAGTGATAAAAAAAAAGTCAGACTTTCTCCTTCTGGTAAAGTAACTAGTTTGTTTGGCCATTCTGTCCTTCCTGTTCAATTTGCTTCCCCATACATTTTTGACAATATTCTGGAAATAATTAGGAGGCCTTGGAACCCTTTGGATGCCAGGTTAAAATCCCTGAGACACCATCTTCCCAGTAAGCAGTGTAACTAAATTACAGGGCTCAGTAGGTGGTTTATGGTTAAAGATTCCCATAAAACAGCCTGCAGCTTCTTGCTTCAGAAACAGTCATTTTTGTGTGCTATTTAATTTCACCTTCCGAAGCGTAGGAAGAGAACTGGAATCATGTCAAAATGACTCTTTGGTTGTTTTTTATTTTTTTATTACAGCACATCTTGCTATTCAATTAATTGGTAGTGTGCAGACAGAATTGCCTCTTTCTGTATTAATGCTCTGATAGTGCCAACACATAAAAATCCTGGTCACACTGTTTAGGTCAGGGTGTAAGTTAGTCACACATCAAAGTAGGTTAATACTAGCTCCACAAAAAAAAAAAAACAAACAAACAAAAAAACAAAGAAACAACCAAATCTTCAAAATAAAATAACAGATCACATATCTTAGTCGAGTTAACAAAACTACAGAGTTTTGCTGGGGATCTGCAGAGAGTGGGCAACTGGTGTCAGTTGTTATTTATGTTACAAAGCATTAGTGAACAGGAGGCATGGATGCCGTGAGAGAATAAAGCATCATTGCTTATGACATAAACATCATTATTTGCAGGGTGTACTGTTGACCTGGGCACCTAAGACAAGTGAAGATCTATTTTCCATGCATAAGCAACATATCAAGAGATATATGGCACAAGCTTTTCAGGAGAAAGTACCCCTAAAGTGTAAATTTCATTTTTTTACACTAATGACTCAGGCAATCCTGTCTGACTAATGAGAGGTGTGAGGATAGATACTGAACATGAGCTCTTCACTGCTGTGAAAAGAAAAGGAAACAGAAAACCAAGCAAAGATCCTTGAGACTCCAACAAGTTCTTGGGCTGTTATTGTAGTTTTCTGTGAGAATCTGCAGTTTGCTAAGGCTAATCAGATGTTAGAGGGGCATCTGCAGTTCACAGAAAACTTCTGGAAGCTGAATGGAGCTTCTTTCCTCATGCTTGTTCCTAACGTAACATTTGTGGGTGGCAGCGTTTCAACATGGCATTCGAGCATGATTTCATAAGAAAATGAGTCTTGGGACACCTCCATGTCTGTGTGTTTGAAACTGTTGACAGATTTAAACAAGATTTGACAGACAAAAGTTTCAGATGTATTAGATTTCTCCAAGTTTCAAAAAACCCATGTTAGATGGAGGAGGGAGACTCTTTCGGCATGATTTACTTGCCTGAGCATGGGCTGTACTAATATTTGTGCCGTCCTAGAGTTTCCTGCCTAGCCTCCAGCTACCATAACAGATGGGCCCTCTCTGTATCAGATACAAGGATATCTCAGAAAGCATTAGATGCCTGTGTTTAGGAACACTCTCTAAATCTCCAACACTACTTTCTAAACCAATGCAAAACCAGCATCATAGCTCAGATATTATTAAGCACTTGAGAATCTACCCAGAACAGACTCCTTAGAAGTGCTCCAACTACTCAGAAAACCTCTAGTTAGAATTTGCAGCTACCTAGGAAAAAAGTCTATAGGAAATCCTGCTTTACGCTTCATGTAGAACTTTGCCAAGGAGATTAATAAATTTAAAGATATTCTCTGGTTTACAAAAGAGGATTATCAAATATAATGCAATTTCCAACTTCACAAATATATGTTGTTTTCTGGAATGAGTCATTCCCATAAAAAAAGTTTAAATTAATTTATTTCCAATTTATTGCATACAACCGCTCATAAAACTATTTTTTGCTTCTCATTTTCACTACTTGAGAAGAGTATCTAACTAAATTTCTCTATGCAAGCTCTTTTTGTTTGTGTTTTAATTTGTGATTTACGGGCAGCACGCTACTTTTATGTTATCATCTGAGTTGAGACTGCCTTGTTTTAGGACTTCTCCAGTTTCCCTGATTCCATTATGTGCAGTTCTCAGCAAGGACTGTCTGGATGTATAAAACTTAACTTAGCTGGTTTTTTTTATATATTGTTCTAAACACATACAAGCACTCACATATGCATATGTCTATGTGTGTGATATATTTATCGCACATGCACACT